>VYZM01004822.1:987-22001 GCA_013398915.1 Dromas ardeola | reverse complement strand
GTAAGGATTCTGCTTCCCAAAAGATGAAAAGATTGTTTATAAGAAACTTGTCTATATAGTGCATACAAAAGTGCAATAGAGGTGACAGCTGGGTTTATCTAATGCAGGTATTAAAGCATTAGCACAAATGCGCTGACTATGCAGAATACAATTTCTTGGTCTAGAAACTTGCTCTAAGTACTGTAATTTTGATTTTTAATTAACTATTAAATTATAATATGTGGTTTACTAAACAGTAATTAAAAAACAATTTTTATTAATGCTGTGAATATTAATCCATTCCAGGTTCATTTGTTTTATATAATTCTTATAAAGCAATGCATTACTGCTCTTCTAAAATATTTTTGTGCAACATTTCCTCCTAGAAGGACTGGAAAAGGCCCCTGTATGTATCCAACAGTTCTCAGTGTGATTTATTTTTGAGAAACTAACACCATATGGGCCCTAACAGTGTGCACTATAATGGTATTGGGCACCAGCTTATTTTTCTGTGCTGTTTTGTAGACACCGAGGACATGAGGGGAATGTAAAACCTGACTGTGAGGTATCAAAGTGATGGAGTATTAGGCAGTAAAAGAGAAAAATCCTCAAACTGATGATTGACTAGGGATGTGTTTTCCTATAGACATTTTACATTTTATAATGAAACCATAATATGGGCATACGTTATTCTGTGTCTTCATTAGAAATTTAAACAAGCTGTAACAACACAAAGTATAGGCCACAACGTGCACAGCAGAGCACAGTGGGTGATTTATTATCATCTTAAATAGAAGCAGAATCAGACTTGACATTGCAAACTTTGATTCACCTGCATCAAGACAACTGTATGCCACTAATTCTGACATTAAGTAACACTCAGAATATAAATTGGTAGTGGAACAATATTTTCCAACTGCTTCAACTTATTCTAGAGCAACAGGCATGTCATGACAAGACAGAAATTAATTAAAAAATTCCAAAAATATCTGGCCAGTATCTGACGTATCAATTGCAAAGTCACTCAGTCACATTATGTAGCTAAAAGGCTAGCATTTTATATTGCCAGAATAAACAGAAAACACAAATCAACTGATGTAAGATGCAACAGTGAAAAATTTACGTAGCAGCAGGAATAAAATGAAGCACGAAGTATTTAAATGTTTCCCCAGGTCACAGAGCAAATTTGTGTCAGCAGATGATTCTAATATCCTCACTCCCAGGACAAAGCTATAATTGCAAACCTATGCATCTTGGAATAGCTTCTGATTCCTAATAAAACCCAGCTTTTTATTTAGCAAAGACATTAAGTCCTTTACCTTAACCTACATGGAGATGAAAGTGAGGCACGGATATTGGCAGTCTCGATTTATATTTGGCAATAGGAGGATGAAGAGGAAAAGATCTCTTTAAGGTATTGTCATATAATTACTTTAGTGAACACACAGCTCAGATACTAACTTGAGACTACAAACAAAAAGATGATGGAAATTTCTCTTTCAGCAACGGGCACCTTTTCAACTGCTGCTGAACATTGTGCTTGGAAACACAGAATTACAACACAGGTAACACAGGTAGGATGCAGCAGGGAAGACTGGCATCAGGCACAGATGTCAAGGTTGAAAATCTCTTGATACATGTCTGTAACTTTGCAACATTAACACAGGAAAGTAAATAAATCAGACGGGGTTGCCTCTCTCACAGACTGCTTGTGCAGCCAACCTGCACATCTGGGCAGACCTGTCCATTGCCATCGAAGTATAGTAGGCAGTTTTTTTTAAATTTCTTTTTTATTCCTCCTTCAGGAACACTTGTGTAATGAGGGGCTATTTGGCTTAGACTAATAACAGTCTTTTTGACAAGTGACCTCACGCTTTGGCACTGGCAATAAGTGAACAGGCAGTTCCAGATATACTGACAATTTTTGAGACTGGAACTGATTGAAAAGTCTGTCTATCCTGACTTCCGTGACAGGCCAAATGATGTTCCCAGTTCATGCAAAGCTGAGTGCTCTGGATTGTATTCGGTTTTAAAGTTCTTAGACTTTGATTCTGTCAACCTTCATTACATATTGAGTAACAGGCACTCTCTTTTCTTCTTGGGAGGAAAAAAAACCCACATTTGTATAAAAGTCAAGCATTAAGAGCTGAAGAGATCCACAAAATAGATTGAACTATAACTGAAAATAGCAAACTTAAGTCCCTTATGCTTTAAAATAGTATTCCCTTTCATATTTGTGCATCTGAATTACAAAACACTGCCACCTCATTCCATCAATCTCCTTCCCCTTTTTTCTCGCCTTCTACCTGAACTCAGTAATACCTGTCACTGTCTCCTCCGATAATAAATTCCTCTGATTTACTTTCTCTTAATTTATTCACTTTTAAAAAGGGCACAATAAACAATAATGGCTATCTAAAGTCCAAAACTGAGGATAATGAAAATTCAGTCACCAGCAGTGCAAACTGCAGTCTATCACTGACCTAATGATGAAAGACTGTTTAAACATGATAAACCTCTTGCTAGGAGTTAAAGTTAAGATTAAATAAATATAAAGCCTGCCTCATTTAACTCATTTGGTCTATCATTTAGTTTGTTATGTGAGAAAGAAATTAAACATTTCATGATCTATGCTGTCAGGAATTCCTTCATGTTACATGTACCCGTGCACTCCTCACTCTGCTAACACAAGTCTTAAGCCTGCACTCATCAGATTAGTCCGTATTTACCATTAACCTTTAGGGGAAGGGGGACAGGTTCAGTAGCATCCGCATACAGGCAAAACATCTCGGTTGACAGTACAGTACAGCCAGTGGCTTCCACAGGAGCACCTTTTACACCACTACAAAATTATGATTATTTTTTTTTTATATATAACACCGCGATTATAAACACTTTGCAAAAGAACTGAACATCTAACTACCACTAAAATGCATTGGCTTATGCAGCCTTCAAGGCAGAACCTGACACTGATTATTGATCCTGGACTGAATATTGTTCCTGTCTCTGCTGGCACTGCTGCTATTTTGGGAAAAAACTGCTTTTCTGCTCTAAGACCTACCAATAAGTCTGATTCACCAAAACACCCTGCGGCACATCTAACAACAACGGAGCCCAGCACAAACAGTGATCCCAGAGTGTGCTATTATGTGGGAAAGGGCAGCAGAAGAGATGTTGGTTAGCATCCTATAAGGACTAGGGCTGTTAATACAGCTCTCCATTGGACCTAATCAGCCCTGCCTGTCAGCAGAGCTAATTAGTGGCGGTTCACCAATGTGTTGATGCAGCTAGGATGCTTCCAGTCTCAGCATTACCTTGCTCGTTGCTAGCTCCAAGCTGCATGATGCTTCAGCTGAATCTCCCCTACTCTGTGTTCCTCCTAAGTTGGCTATTCGACTAGAATATAATTGTCAACTCACAGAAATTCAGCTCTTTTTTTTTTCTTCTCTCTCTCTCTTGCCCTTCTAAGTATTTTGGCCTAGAGAGGCTTTACAAAAGGTGACTGAACAAGTTGATTATAAGTAGACAAAAATGTACTCAAGAAAAACAAAAGCAGCTTCTCAAAACCCACATACAACCACAGGCCTGGAGTTCATCTCCTGAGGCGACTATATAATGCAATCTTATCTCAGGCTGTCCTGACTTACTAAACTTGCCAGCAGAAGTCGACTTCAGGTTACCACTATAGCTCATTCATCCAACACAATACCCACTGTGCTCCTGCTGTATACCTGTGACTCAATTAGGAAGTGCAACTTACCATTAGTGGTGTTTTAGTGGCTGTCCAAATTAGCTGCAGCTGGGCTGGGCAATATCTAACATCAGGGACTGTCAGTCACTACTTTATTGCATCATGGATTCAGAATTTCTTGTTGGTAAGCCATCTGCTGCAATATACTTCAAACAAATAAAAATATGCTTGAAGTAAGAAACAGGAAAAAGAGGTGGAGAAATAGGGAGTAAGTTGATATTTTTCCACCCTACCGGCAGATACCAATCTACCATGGTCAGATTAGCCTCCGTTCTCGACTGTTATTTATCACTTTGCTACCTAAACAGGGAAAAAAAAATAAAATCCCTTTACTATAAAGTATGGATGGAAAAACTGGCTGCTACAAGGATTAGAAGACTGAGTGATGTGAAAGCCCATATATATATACAGGGCATCCAGAACTCATGAGAAACTATAACAACTCCAGGAAGAGAAGAGTGGTCAAAGCAAGAAGTACCTTTTCTCCCTTTCTGGTTTCTCCACCTGTTATTTGGAAGAAGTTGGCAAGAAAAAGCTAATAATTTGTTTTCTAAGAATTCTCTTATAAGAACAGACTTAGGACTAAGTGCAGAGAGCCACAGAGGTCTTTTAAAAATTGGTGAAAAGACAAAAGAAACCCATAAAGCAGACATTAAAGAGGGGTTTTAGAACTTGTGCAAATATACAAAAGAATTCTCATCAAAAGCACAAGACAAACACTGTGCAATCTTCCATGCAGTTTAACTGCTATAATTCTGTGCTTACAAGCAGCCTTTCTGCACATCATCGTTAACATCTCTCTAAAGACAAACAATAACCTTTCCCTTGGTGCTACAAGGTACTGGCTTCCTAACACAAAAAATTCTGTACGACTGGAAGGCAATTACACATAAATTATTTTAGTGAAACAGAAGCCAAATCTGAAGCCTGACATGCAGAAAAGAGCGTGCGTGGGAGATCAGAGAGGAGACAAAGACTTAAAACTAGTGCATTAACTTACTGAACTTTCTATCACTTACTCTCACGTCCCTCTCGATTTAAATGATTTTCTATTGAATTGCTCAGCAGTGCCTCCCCATTATGGTCTGAATATGTATAGACACAGCAGGTGGTTTAAAAATAGCTGCAAGTGTCTCTGAAAAAAGTATGTGGAATATATTAGGTTGTTTAGGGAGAATTTTAATGACACCTACAGCAATTTACAGTTGACAAATTTTTATGGTTTTGTGGTGCAGAAATACCCAAAATGAATTATCTTGTTTATCACTGGGAAAAGGACAGTAATGAAACATGCTAATTTGGAATGCAAAATTAAATTCCAGTCAAGGCAGTACTCAAACAGGTGCCATCTGAATTACATTTGTTACACCTTGGAATAACATTCTCCAATATTAGAGGCAGAAAGGTACCACAGGTATGTCCAAATAGGTTTACGTAAGCTCTGCACAAGACTACTGCTGCAAAAGCCTGGATGCATGCTTTAGACTGCCTGCATTACATCTCAGTAGGCTCATTACACATTAAAAGGAGTTTTCTTCATGGAATATCAAGGAATAACTGTGTCACCAAATAAAAATCCACACATTCCCAAAACTAGATTCTGTACTCATATATATCATAATAATAATGACCTCTTCCTACAATACATTTTATGGCATAAACTAAAAAAAATTTTTAAAAAGGATCCTCAAAAAATAATTTATATTCTCACAGTAGTGTTAATACTGTTTTGGAGTGTTTCTGTATGCACTTATGGTGCTACCATTTGCTAGCAGTAATTTATAAATACTATTCTACTTTTAAGGTCTTTGATTAAGAACTCACAGATTTCATTCCAAGGAACTGTAGTATTAAACCGTCTTATGAGAAGGTGACATGTCACTCTGTTGAGACACATTTACTGCTTTGGATCTGCAGTCCCTCCTGTGGCCACCAATCATCATTTCTAATTATCACTTCAAATCATACAAAGTCTATCCCCTGCTATGCACAGAAGGCAGGTGGGTGAGTGGAAATCTATTATAAAAACAGGCCTCCAGGGAATGAGAATTACACTATGCTATTCTTGGTTTTCAAAAAGTAGTGCTGTTAGTTACAGCCCCTCTTCTACAATAACTTAAAAGCTTCAGGGGCATCCCTATGACATGACTAACCACCTGTCAGCAAGAGGTGGTTGTTAGAGCACCGAAAGAAGAAAGTATGTGTTTCAAAGTAGTAAAAAAGTAGAAGAGCACCAGTTACTACAAGATGACATACATGACAAAATGCCTCTGGGACAGCACCGTTGTATATCTATAAAGCAATCCTGAAAAAAATGTTGAGGATAACAGCTCACATAGCACCTGAAATGAGGGTCTCGATATCTGAAGGACAGACCAGAATTCACTGTTTGGCACAAGACTGAACATATTTGATAAAAGTAAGCTAGGCAACTAGGAAATACAAGATAACTCTAGTTAAGAAACAAGCAGAAGCTTCTCCTGTATCAGGGTATATTACTGTCTATTTTAATCCACTTTATTAACTCTCATTTAGTATCTAGAGCACACTCTTTTGCTTTCTTCTATGCAGCACCTGGCCACATGAGGCAATACTTAGTATACCTAGAACAATGTTTCAGTATCCTCTTTCACCATCCTCTTCAGCCTCCCCTAAAATCTGGTCTTCTGGGATGCTTCAACCATTGTCCATCATGCTGAGAAAGTCCAGGGTTTCCCCTACATCTGTATTTCCCATTGTCTTTGCTTTTCGTATATGCTTATCATAATTTCTTAAAAGAAGGATTAAGGAGTTTTTATATTGTATTCATACAGTTATGTGATATGTTGGGGTCCTGGTCCAAGACTGAAATTCCTATACACTAGTAGTAGTAACAGTAAAACAGTCCCAAATGTGGAAGAATGACCTATGACAAGGTCCAGGTAGGACATGGCAATAAGAACTGCAATAAAAGGGCTATTTAGATATGCCTCAGCCATAATGGAGGTTGAGACTGGACAATATGATTTGCCTTTGCTAGTCATCGGTTAAAAGAGAGCGCCTTCTGAAGGTGTCTCCTATTGCTCAGCTGGATATATTAGCCTGACTAACGAAGCTCTGCTGCTGGCTTTGAGCCCTTTAGGAACATGCATTTGAATACAGCACAGCTGGCTAGGATGGAGCAGCTAAGCTCCCTGCAGTAATATGCTGGAAAGGTTTCTTAGTTTAATAATGGTGAATAGTGCACAGAACTGAGATGAATTAAATCTTACATTGCTCTTGTTTAACTTATTAATTTTTACATAAAGCCTCATTACAAAACTGCTAGAATGTTTTTTGCCTGAAATGCCAGAGTAGTGCAATACAAGAAAAGCTGCATGGATCTTTTATGTAATCAAAGCTATTCCCCTACATGCACCAAAAAGGGTAAGTAACCCATTTCTCAGTAAAGACATAGGAGGACATATAAAGAACTGCCTCAGCTGCAGACATGATAACAGCAATATTACAAGTCAATAGTATGCTATATCTTCAACAGACAGTTACAAAACCAGTCTTTTAATCTACAAGTTTTATACTAAAGAGAAAAGGGAGGCAGATGGTGAGCAGGAAAAGATGAACAAGTATGGGATTTTACTTTTTATAGGTCAGGGATGGAGACAGGATAAGAAAACAAGGCTATTTCAATATTTCTTTGAAAATCTGAATCCTAGTTCCCCCCCCCTCTTTTAACGACAGAATTAAAATACCAAGACCTTCTGGGTGGGAAGCAAAAAAAAAAAGGACAAAAGAGGACAAGTATGCCATTTCAGAGAGAGTTTCTTCTAAACCCTGAAGGAGAAAAATCACCAGACAAAATCCAGGAATCTAAGATGGAAACTGAACCCATCAAAATGAATTTGAATTAGGGATGGACATGGTGCAGAGAAGCAGGTGCTCTTTGCACACAGTCTTCACCCAAGGACGTGACAATCTCCCGTCAGTCAGGCATCAAGGCAAAGACAAAATCATCAATCTCTGAACTGCATCATACTAGAATATCAACCATAGCAGCTAGAGTAAGGTTTGGGATGTGTGGTGGGTGGGTAGTTAGAGGATTTTCTTTTTTAGAAGAGAAAATTCAGCTTTGGTGGGTGAAATGGATTTTAAAAAAAGCTTGAAAAAAGAGAAAGTTCTCCCCCTGAGCACTGTGCACTCTTGGTGGGGATCAATTTTGCTTTCCCTGTAGCAACTTCACTGCCTTCTCAATCTGTAACGAACTCACACAGACCTCCTAGGAATTCTCTTTTTTTCCATAATCACTGAGGCTTGGCTGGATATTTGCTCCCTGCTTGCTCTTTTTGGGTGTCTCCTGTTGTTTCCTGCGTGAGAGGCTCTCAGCTTGCTGTCCTTCTCTTATGCTTGCACTCCTGGTACCTCCGTTCCCAAATGAACACACTTTGTTGCTCTCCCAGAGAAAGAAAAAACCTCCTGTCACTGCTCTCCTCCCGTGGCTGCATTTCTTCACCCCACATTCCCTGGATCACAATGTGCAGGAAACAAGACAAGGCAATTAGCTGCCAACCTACTGCATTAACAAATCATACTGTTGCCACCCAAGAATAAGCAAATACAGCAGAAATACCTCCTGTCCCAAGAACCTTAAGAATGCTGAAAAAAGGAATAAAGAACGAGAAAAAAGAGAAAAAAAGTCAGGGTGAAAAGCAAAGTGTGTTAAAGCTGATGAGCAGTTGTGAAGCCACCAGTGATCCTTCTGAATTCCTTTCAAGTACAACTTAATGTGCCGATCACGTTTACTTTGAACAAGTGATGCCAAGAAATAAGTATTCCATTCATTTCAAGAAACATTGTTCCATTTTCACTGTAGGAAACTACCAGGACCTCCAAAGTATAAGACACAATCTTTGTTCTCGTTAGAACCAGTTTGTATTTTATTATTAAACAGACTTTTAATCATAAAACACCCGTCTTTCAAGACCATCATTTTTATTCGTAAAGCAACAGTTTCAATGAAATATGTATCCAGAAAAATTTTCAACACCAATATGGTCTCATTAAAAACAGACTGAGGTTCAAGTCCCTGTATGGAAGGCAGAGTAAGAGCTTTCCAGATTAATATTTTAACCATGCCACTGTTGGCTTTCAATTTAAGAGTCTCTAATTCATCCTTATTCTGATTCAGATAATAGTTGAAAACTAAACAGGACAGAAAAGGTGTGATCTGTTCTAGTCTCATTACACTTTTCTTAAAGTTTCTAATCCAAAATTCCTCCTTCTTTTCCTAATTAAAGCTCCTTCTATAAAGCTTCCAGTAAGGTTCAAATCTTAAAAGCTGTCGTAGGATCCCCTGTATTCTGATGAGGTTCTTTAAATCTCACACCCTATAACACAGAAGAGTCCAACATAAATCACACATTAAGTCACTATAGGTCCAGATGGAACCCATTTGTATAGTGCTTGGAAGACAAGGACCTTCATTTCATTTGAGTATTGCTTCTTATTAGTTACAGGTCATTCAGTCACAAGATGCTTCTAACACCTAACACAAACCAATTATGACAGCACATTCTGTGCAAGGATGAAAGTGTTACAATCTCGCTGCTGAGTGGCAAGCATTGCTAAACAGGCTCTGATTAATATGCAATTCAGCCTGATTTGGTTTGTGCATAGCAGAGCAGCCCTTGCTTCAGCATGCTGAAAGTAGGATGCAGAATCTCCTGAGCAGTTCTTATTTTTGAAAGCGACAGAAGTGTACAGCGCTCCGAAAGGGAGAACACAGACGGACTCTATTCCGTTTGATGTGCCGTCTTATGTCTGTTTTTACTGCATTTAAAAATTCCATTTCATTATGTTCATAAAAGCTGAATCTATCACGCTGCTGAGTCTAACAGCTGTGTTGCATATAGATATTGATACCCACAGGCAAAACTCTTTTATGGGACATCTCGTGGGATCAGATAGAGAAGCTCAAAATGTTTCAACTAAGCAGTACTTGGGATGACAAATAAATATTTGAGACATACAGACATGTACTCAGACTTCTCACTTTTGATTTCTAAATAAAGTCTATAAAATATGTAGCTATGCCTAGAATCAAATGCCTTGTACCACACACACTGAAACTTATTACCTGCCTTTTAGAGCAATAACATAATCTGTTTAAGAAGACAGCTTAACCTATGTCTGTACCAGTGATACAGAAGATTAGGTTTAATATTTATTACCCCTCCTAACCCACATCTAAAGCAACCACAACTGTTGATGCCTAATGCACAAGGAACTATTTGTGTGGGATTTCTAACCCAGCTGATGCAGGAGCTGTCTAAAATAGCACAAGCTTTCTCTTGTGAGGTTTCAAACCCAATTTTCTAGTTCTGGAAACTCACTTTCAAAATGGTGGCCTAACTCATGCAGATGCAATTTTTACTGTCAAACAAATGGAAAATATACTCCAAAGTATTGAGCTTGTCGTTGCTGTTGACTTATTGCATTGCCTAAGTACAAAACCGAACTGTAAAAGTATAAAATAATGCAAGAAGTCACTCATTTCTTTCCATATTAATCACGACATTAAACATCTGTAAGGCATTTAAAAAGGGAAAGTGAACACTCATAGGGTCTAATTTAGAAAACTGTGTAAGTATAGTTACGTTCAGTTTTACTTGTATATTGTTTTTATTTTAATAGCGATTTAAGTAAATTTTATTAATTCAAATTTCCTAGCTGATTTTGGCCTAGACATTCACTATTTCCATGCTTCATCCTTCATCTTCCCCATCTATGAAAACGGTGTAATAATAATTACTTTTGCTCTCAGAGGCACTGAAAGGTATTCTCACTATGAGGCAAATACCTGGGAAATCTTGAATGAGAGGGGCCACAAAGAGCAGAATAATTTGTAAGCAGACAGTCACCAATGCTGAAAAGTAGTTGGGATTTCAGCTTAGCTGCTCTTTTTGTCCTTTTCTGTTAGTTTTAGTGGTTATTTCTTTCATAATGGATTGCTGCAGCAAAGGACTGAAATGAGTAATAAGAGTAATTTGCTGTTTTCATTGCAAGACAATACAAGTTATATTTTCAGTGTCTAACAAAAAGCATTGCAGGGAGAGCACACACAGAGATCTGGCCATAAGCGAATCCAAGGGAAGGTTAAAGGAAAATGCCAAGCCTGCGAGTAGCTCGCTCATTCAAAAAGAGACAGGTAGCAAAGTTCAAAACCTCGTGAGGGTGAGGGCAGGGGAAAGCGTGACTCCAGGCTATGCGATTGCAGGGCAAGGGCACCAAGGAGGTCATGGCTGGAGCAGAGGGGAGAACGACTGTACATACGAGGCTAACAAGGTTGGGAAAGTCCCCAGAAGGGGTCTAAACAATAGGCACTATTTTGAATTAAGTGCTATTGCAGAGCACTGGAAATTGATAACGTGTCACTGTCCTGCCTCCCTCCCAGTAATCAAAAAGTCAGGTTTCCTCAATAAGATCCGAATCTGGTTTCAACATGCATCTTTAACCTGTGTAAATCTAGTTTGCATTTCAGCTGCCACATGCTCATGGGTTCAGTTACCACTGAAAGACGAACTGACTGGCTGGTGTCCCTGGGTGACCCAGGGACACTCAGAACGCACAAAAGCCACCATGACAGCATGGATTTTGCACTCCTTTGAATGCCAACATGGTTAGAGCTGACACCAATGGAAGCACCGTATGGCTTGCAGGGGAAAGAATCAACTGGATTGAGAACATAACGGAGACCTCACACCGGGCAGTGTATCTGAATGGAGTATCTTCTAGCATTATCATCCTCAACCATCCAGAGATTATGCTGCTGTGGGGTCCCTGTTTAAATGCTTTTTTCCTCTTCCCCCCTTCCTGCCCCCATTAGTGGCCAAATACCTGCAAGTGTGCTATTTCTCATATTTCAGCTCAAGAACAGTAGCCCAAACTTATTTCTCTACTCTTCTGATCATTAACCTCTGTTCTGGAGGTTTTAGAAACCGCAGTAGAATAAAGCTCTGCTTTTTGTTGAGCTAACATCTGGGAATGAGCTACTTCACAAACCAAATGTTTTGGCATGGTCGTAACCGATGATGTGACATTTATTTTAATTTTGCATAAAATTTTGCCTGTTGCAACTAGATACGTTTAAAATACACTGCTAATGACAGTATTAATAGTTATATAATTAACACTAAAGAAGTACTACTGATGAAAAGAATATGCATAACTTTAGCTCAATTAAAGTATTTTTACATTGTTGAGATATTAAAAATCAGTATCAATGAATAAGAAGTAACATATCTAGATGAAAGTCAAATGTTCTGATTCAGACCCAGTCATCAGTTTAAAGCAAATTAGCAGCGTCTGCTGTGATGAAATGTGTGCATCTTACAGCTAACGACCGACTCTGTCTTCCACTTGAAATACCTCTATAATGCAGGGTCAGTACAGAGAATGGCCCCGCAAGAAAGGTGAGCAGCATCTTATTAATAGCATTTGTGGTTCTAGGTCATGAGAATTGTTTCAAAGACATTAAAACTATTTCTAGACTACTGTATGAGAGTCAAAACACCCTTTGGAAAACTCCATGTTCAGCATAAAATCTATCTTTAACTTAATTTCATACACTGTGAAACATTTAAAATTTCTTTCTTGTATTAAAAATTTTACAGAACTGGATTAACTTAACAACACATTAAAGATGTGGTCCATAAAAGCCTCTACATGGGTCAAACATAAATTTTGTAAATATTTTACTGAGGAGCTTAAATTAAGGTTATATTGAAGTCAGACCCTTAAACAACAAACTAGTTTTACACATTTACTAAATCCCACTAGGTAAAACACGTACCAATACGTAAAACACGTGCTATGATCATACTGTTTTATGAATAAAGTAGATTTTTCCTGTTCACACACTAGATTTTGATTTCATTACACTAGCATAAATCCTATTTAAATAGTGTTAAAAGACTTAAAAGGCTTAAAGTGTATGTGAAAACATGAATTTTGTAAAGTATCCCCTAGATGGAGCAAGTTAGCAAGGGCCATGCATATGCAGGCATGGACATTCAACTGTGCTGGCACGCAGCTTCAAAAACGATTACTTCATAACCAAATTTTAATGAAGGACAATCATTTTGCAGTCCTTAAGCAAGAACATGACTGATCATATTCAGTGTTGGTCAGCTAGAAAAATCCTGAGTACATTTCTGTGCTGAAAATGGGGTAAAGATTCTTCTTACTCAACAGGTCTACAATCTTTGCCTAAAATAAGCTCCACACCAATATGTGTTTTTGTTGGTTTCCCCCCCACCCCTCACCTTCTAAGCACTGTAGAGCTTAATATAGCCACAAGGGAGTGTGATGTTAGCTTTCCCAAATGCTCTTTTACTACATCGAAGGTCCAAGATGAATGAAGGTTCAAACAGAAGCTCAGGTATCACTTTCAGTTATAACATTTAAAAGCTCTGAGGACAGAGTATCATTTTCAGCATCTATAGCGCTTAGCTCTAGGAAAACAAACAAAAAAAAATAATCATGGCTGTAAGGCAAGCAATTAGATTTGTCTATTATAAAAATAGGTTTAGGAGTCACCAGGGAATATCAATTTTTAATGCCCCATAAAGTTCTGCTAATAACTATAGATACCCATGATTTTGACCTTTCTATTATTTAGACTTATTTTTCCTTCTGTTATATGGCCTGATAAAATTAATGACGCTTCACCCTTTAACTAAACTTCGCATGCTTAAAATGACTTCTAAAAATGATTTTGTCTTCTGTGTTTTGTTTGTTGTACAGACCAAAGTTAACAAGAAATCAAATGGCCCAGTTAAAATCAGGCCATGCAGAAAAGTTTTTGGAAGGTAAGAAGTATCTGGGACAGATCAAGAAATCTCTCTTTTCATGCAGTTAAATAAAATCCCTTCATAAGCAAACCCATCTAACATTCTCTAAGAAGGTTTATATGAAAAGCCTCACGAGAATTTACAAGCTTGTAAAGCATTTCTTCTCAATTTGCCTCTGTTTTTTTCAAAAAACACTATAAATACAGCATACAGGCTCAGATGGTAAAAGGAAGGAATTAAAAATAGTAGCTGACTATTTTCATGAAACGGGTACTGTTTTCCAACATCTCAGTTCAGGGAATGAGCATTTCTGACACCCTAATTAACAGAATAAGATAAGAAAAGCAGCAGTTTCAATGGGGCGGAATATTTATTTCTGAAATGAAAGATATCCAGTAACTTGTAAAGAAGTACAGT
This sequence comes from Dromas ardeola, assembly GCA_013398915.1. Taxonomy (NCBI): domain Eukaryota; kingdom Metazoa; phylum Chordata; class Aves; order Charadriiformes; family Dromadidae; genus Dromas; species Dromas ardeola. The sequence goes on along the minus strand of VYZM01004822.1, from coordinate 8,030 downwards.
AGCAAATATGAATCAGCAGAACACTGGATATGAGAAAACCATTATACCTAAGAACGCACATACACCTGCCTTGCCTGTGAATTCTAAAAGCCATGGACTAAGACCTAAAGACCACTTCTGCTTTCGTCTGCCCAAGAGCCATTGCCTTCAGTGACCACGTGCACGGGAATCCTCTCACCCGCACTCACGCAGCACCGCGCTGCACCTCAGGCTCTGAGTCAGCAACTGAACCAACGGATTACAAGTTTACTATAAATTTGGTGTTAATCATCTCTGCTGAATGCCAACATCCTTATTCCTCTGAAAAGCTGTAACCTAAGCCTTGTCTTCACTAGAGAGATTTTTTTTTTTAATATTTTAATTATTTAGTATAAATGGGGCGAAATTTTACTCATGACAAGCATTTTGTGTTTTTCACCTAGATCAGGAGTGTAAGAACAGGCTCTGCCACCATCTTTAACTAGGTATGCTCAAAACTTGAACTTCTTCAAAACTTAAAGCTCTTTTCTTCTTACTAAATTCTTCTCTTGCACTACCTACATGGGGATAACAACACTCCAGCTTTTCCTCCACTGGTGTCCTAGAAAACTATGTGTATTCTTTCTTTAATGAGTTCTTTGCTCAGTGTAAGAATTATTTAGTCTACATTGTCCAATATTTACACATTTCACTCCTTTGTTTCACACATACGGAATATGACATTAAATTCGAGGTACACATATGTATTTTATACTCTACACTACGCATTTGTTTGCATAACTACCATCATCTTGAGTCAGGGCCTGTACAGCCCTGTGCAGCCAGATATATACATCTTGGATTTGGGATTTCACTATAATTGACTTAAGGGTTAGTTGTGTTGAATGTATTTTCTTGTTTTACCTTAAAACACTCTGATGTGTTTTACGTATTAACTTAATCCTACTGATCTAGCAAATTTGAAGGAATACACTTCTGTAGGTACTGCATGAGCACACCTGATTTCCAGTATTTGCAACATTCAAAATCTCATTTGCAACAATCCAAACTATCCCTTTTGTAAATAATGGGTCTTTTTGAACTTGAGCGGCAAGTATGATAAGCAGAATATATACAGCATAAATAAACATAATACAAATGTATAATTCCATGAAATATGATCTAAAATCTATGCATATTGTCAAATAATGGGGATCACTATCATTGTGCATACTGTGCTTTAATTTAAGATCACACAACCACAATGTCTCAAGTCTAGGAAGAATATAAACCCCAAGTGTAAGAAGAAAATAAACCCATTTTGACAGCCAAATTACATCTCAATCTAAGTTTCACGGTTCAAGACTTCAGTCCAAAATAAGAGTTGCCCTGTGCAGAAACTTCTATGTATGTTCTTTTATATATCTTCCAAAGAAAATGACATTACTACCGTCTTCCATATAAGAACAACTCTTCATCTGCTCCAATAGCTCTTCACAATAACTGAGGATACAGAATTGCTCATTAATGTATAATAAGGGACTCGCAGACTGCTCCTACAGAGGTGGGACCTCTATAAGGGGACAGAGGTCGAGAGTACTTTTACCTGTGTGTTTAAAGATGTAACATCATATAGTCATGGCCTCCATATATGTAATTTACAAAGGAATTGTATACAAAGAAATAGTAACAAAAAAGAAGGTTCTGATCTGCTGGGGCTTGGATCCATTTGATTTAAAACTATGTGCTGTTTAACAAGTTTCCATTTTACTGATGAAGAAAAAATTCAAAAGACTTCAGCTGGTAGTAAAATAAACACACTTTACTCTTGAAAGTTGTCTTTAAGCCTGTGATCTCTTATACATATTCAGTATGTTTTCTCTAGGTAAACACTTATCAAATCTTTTCTATTATTTGCTTATCTGCTAACATGTGTGAAAAAGGAACAGGTCAAGTGAACTACAGGCTACGGAGTGGGGCATCTTCAGATGAAACACCTATTTGAACTTGCAAGAACCTATCATTCTGCATATCAAGAGACGATTAGCTGAAAATGGATTTTCCTGTGATTAAAGGGGATGTAATAAAATGTATTGCCGTCTTCCTTCTTCTATTAGCTCATTTGATATCCTTCATATCCTTTCTATTTGTAATGCACATCTTTGAGGAACATTTTCATGTAAATTATATTTTAAAAATACTTCCCCTCTACTGATACCTAGAATATTGATATGATCACTCTCTTGCCATTTCCTTTTCATGACAGAGCTACGATTAAGCCAATGCAATTGAATCTGACATTCCCCTTGTCTAAAATGAGGTTCTTGCTTGCATCTTTCCTTCATCAACTACGTGGAAAACAGTCTAATTTCAAAGGTGATGAGCAGTCCTTACCTCTTGGCAAAGTCAGTACTTTTGAATTTCTGACTCCATTTATTTAAATGATTAAATATGGAGGAAAACATAATTTTACCCATCTGGATTGGAAATTTTGCCTCCAGTCTCTAACCTTAATCATCCTATGGCCATACGGTCTCACCCAGGTGAGGTATATATTCACTATATTAATCAAGTTTCACTTTGATTGGGTTAACTTCATCTTTGTGAGGGTGGGAAAAATGACCATTAAGCAAGGGCTTTACACTTGCTGGAGGTTTTGTGTAGCTTCTGGAGGAATGTGCCTTTGGCTTACTGTCAGGCTTGGACATGCCTACCGCAGTGATCAAACTACCAGCCCCCTCTTACAACAACAATAACCAGAGGAATATTCAAATGCTATTAAATAAATTAACTACATTTAACACAAAAAATGAATAATTTTTTTTTTCCCCAATAAAAACATCAGAGACTTCCCACCAGGGCTATCTTCGCTTGAAGCTTAAACTGTGATTGTCAATGCAAATCTTTGCGGGGTGCCTTGGAACTAGAACCTCTTTGAGGATAAAGAAATTGCCCTCAACATTCAGCAATATTCTCTCCATCAATGAACACGGTCAGCACGCAGCAAAGCACTTGCCAAAATGTTTCTGTTATTTTCCTGTTATGTTTTCTGTTATATTCCTCATTATGCCCTGTACATTTTTAGAAGATTGAAATATTATTTTATTTGCTGGTTTTGTTTAAGCAACTCAGGCAAATACTGATTCCAGGCACTAGCCTTACCAAATTTTTAATTTCCAGTAAAATCACCATCACTTTTTTACCATACTGGGAGCTGCTTTGCTGGTAATAAAAGGAGGTACAGAAAGAATTCCTTAATACGAGGCTCACAAATACTTATATTAAAAAAAAATATGCTTAGATTTCAGAAAACCTTGCACCTTGATTACATTCAAAGTTGGGGACTAAACCCAAAGTATTTGTTAGTGTCCATTCAGAGTAAGCAGATGTGAAAAAGTGTAGTAAGTCTATGAACAAATCTGGAAACGTGATTTTTTAAGCTAACTGCCTGGAGCAATTTCTGAAGCAATTTTCTACAGTACAGAAGAAACTTGGATGACTCACAATATCTAAAACAATGTGGATAAAATAACATTTTAAACCCTTTCTTGTTTCTATTCTTCTTCCATGCTTATATGTGTTGATTTGCATTTTTTTCTGAAGCACTCAATTTATATCTTTTAAAAGACTTCAAAAGTCCGATGCTATCTAGAGAAATAGAAGGAAGTTTGTGCTAACTTTAAATAGCACCTTATTATATGAACATCTGGATATTCAGAAATTAACCGTTCTTCACAAAAGTCATCAGGGTTCTTCAGATACAGCATGGATGCTTTTCACCTGTTTACTTTTCCATTAAATTCACTGATAATCCCCACACATATGATGAACACTGCTGTCTACTGATTGGTTTATACTGCATATTCCTTAAAGGGCTTATTTTAATAGGTCTTTTAAAATACGTATTCCTTTTTGATTACTTGTTCTATGTTTTTGAAACCTTAAACACAAAGTTACGCATTAAGATTCAAAACTAAGTATTTTTAATTCGACACCGTAAAAATTGTCCATTTGCTTCAAAATACACCTTTAAAAAACACTTCCAGATGTAGGAAATGAAAGATTTTGAACCCTGAAAATTATTTTTTGACTGGTACATTGCTCATGAATGGCTTTGGTTTTTTTTTTTGTTAAAGCACAAAGGAGGAAGTTGTTGGTTCTTTTTCTGTTCTACTTCAAAGTATACCTGTGAACATTCATTTAGAAAGTAATTTCATAGTTCAGTCTTTGATAGAAAACGTTCCTGGATGTTTTTCTTTATCCAGTTTCATTCCATTACTCCTAAATACAATACACACAAGTGAACTAGCCAAAATTATCTTTTGTGCTTCATTGTCTTCTACAAATTTCCCTATCCCCGTTTCTCTTCCCTAACTGTTTTTCCCATAGTTTTGCTCTGATATATTCTAGGGTTAAGTTGACCTATGTTTTATTACTGCAGTAATATATTTCTAACTCCTCTTAGTTCCTTTATATTTTTTCTTTGACCTCACGGATGTTGAAAACTTCAAAAAATATATTATTTTCTTAAATATAGGTTGTTCATTGAAAGAGAAATTCATCAGAAGGTGAGAGCCACTTGAAAAGATATTATTTATCAGACTAGAACTTTAGAAGAAAAAGGAAAATAAATAGAAGCAGATGAGAAAATAGCTTTAAGACAAATAGTTCAAAGCCAATCTTTTTTATTCTGTCATCATTCATCCAGTGATTATTTCAAGACATAAATTTCTAATGTACCAGCTACCACAATATTCTGTTGCCAAACACACAAGGATTAGCAGAGGAATAAATCAGTCTGCTACCAGCACAGGAATCTCTGGTCCTCCCAAGGAGACAATTATACATATGAAAGATTGTTTCCAGAGATTAATTACCCAGGAAAACGTAGATGTGTTGAGGTTTTCCCTACTGTAGGAAAGGACTCAACAAAGAGATAAATCTTTTCTTGGTCAGTCTCTGCCAACATCAGCATGCAATTTACTGTAGAATTTTGAAAAGGAAATGCAAAAATGGATGGTTCTGCATTAGCTAGGTCCCAGCTGAGCAACCTGAGAAGAGTATTCAATGACAAAAAAAAAAAAAGAATAAGAACAGCAACTAGATGTGCTCTTCTTAATTCATGTTACTTAAGAACCAGATGGATGCAGACAGTAGCAGGAGAAGTGTTATGAATCTTTTACAAGTAGACGAAAACAAAGCCATGAATTATGTGACTGGTTGAGGCTGAGATGGAGTATTGTCTTTTATCTCCTAAGGATGTTGTTATTCTTTTCTGCTATGACGGAGATTGCTATTAGATAACCTAATCCATGTACCACGGAAATAAAATCTTTGCACTTCTCAGAGTTTCAGATGTACACCGAACTAAAAGCCAAAAGGAAGAAGAAAATCCTAGAAATATTTTCAACTGAATTCATGTGACTGAGATGTTGAATATACATAATTGTACCTCTCTGGATGTTTGCATGATAGTAAAAAAAGCCATACAGCAGTATTTCAGAGAGAGTAAATGACCATGCAAAACAGAATTTAGCCTGGAGTCTTTTTTTTCACCCCAACTTTTCCCATGCTGCTTTTTTGCAGTAGTTGATGAGAGTAGTCACTTACCCCTTGTGTCTGCGAGGAGAGGGCTCATACCATCTAGCGTTTTTAAGCCTAATCTGTCTATCAGTGGAGAGAAACATGCATTTGTAATGGTCTGTGCAGCACGCCTATGATCCAAACTGCCCTTTCCTCATTGAGTGTACAAGAGCACATCTTGCTCAAAAGCCTAAATTAGGTACTGTAAATCCCTTCGCAAATTCTTGAACAACTTGTATTTGCTACTCATTTCCTTCTCCACTCATTACTTTCTCCTAGAATTCTTACAAGAGCAACTATTAATTTCTTAGCTTTTACTTGCTATTTGCAACAGATTCCTTTTTGCCTACAAGCCTTAAATCAGCTATCATATCTTTGAGTGGCTACCGTTATGCTCATATATGAATAGGAAATATATTTATATGCAAAACGCTATAACACCTTTTCCAGTTCTCTCCAATATTTGTAACTGAGTGAAAAATATGCTTAAAATGGTATAAAATATTCTAGTATGTTTTCTGCAGTGCATTGTATGATTTGTTTTAAAGATACTGTCTATTATTTTCTGAGATGGGCCATACAGAAAATAGGAAAATGTTTAGAAAGTTACCTTTCTCACTACTATTTATTGAAACTTAGAATATTCTGTTTGATCCATTACACTTATCAGTAATAGTCTGAATTATTTCATATAGTTTATCTTCCCTGGATAGGATTGGAAAAGGCAGGCTTTGCTCCAACTAAAGCACAAGGCATCTTCTGCTTATCCATTTCCTCAGAATGTCATCTAAATTCTTAATTTATATTCCAAAATCTGTGTCAGTTTTCTGTCTTCCATCTTCATGAAACAAAAATTACATATTTCTTCCTATCATTTCAAGGATGAAAAAAGAAAAACATATCTTGCTTTATCTATTGGAAACGAATATCCTCAGTTTAATTTGAATCCCATCTTTTCAAGTAGGAGTAAGTTACGAAGTCACTAAGATCAAATCATCAAACCCCTTTGCCTTCTAAAAATAACATTGACATGTCAGATCCCGTAATCAAATCCTCTTTGCCTCATACAGAGGCTGATAAACTAAATATGATAGATGAACTACAGGGAAAAAATAACAAGCTGATACATTGATTCTAGAGGAAAGTGCCTAACGAGACAGAAGTTTCTATTAAAACTTTTTGAACCCAGGTATTCATTATTCTGCTCTTTCCACCTGGAAGGAGACAAGACCTGCTTTACGTCTGAAAAGAGTCTGCTCATTTACACAGCCTTAAAACTTGTTTTTGTTTTTTAAAGATTACTTCCTCTGTCAAGTCAAGTTAGGAGCCTCCATTTTTGTAGCTGCTTTAGTAAAAGCTTTATTTAATTGTATCTACATCTTTCCATGTGATATGATTGGCCTTTAATGCTAAGATATGACAGCCACAATGAAATCATATGAAATTCCATTTCCCATTTTCTAATTAAAGACAAGCCAGTTATAAAATGTCTTTCAAAGAAC
>VYZM01004790.1:13839-25896 GCA_013398915.1 Dromas ardeola | reverse complement strand
CGGCCGAGGGGGAAGCGCCGGTCTCCGCGGCGGCGCCGGGAGGGAGCCGGCGAGGCGGGGGGGGTGACCAGACGGGGCCGGTCATGGCCCCGCTGCCGCCGGCCCGGCTGCGGGCGAGGCCGGGGAGCATCTGCCCCCGAGGACGGGTCCCCCCCGTCTCGCCGTGGCCAGCGGGCGGCCCGGGCTACTCGCCCTTCCCCTCTGCTCGGCTGCCCCGGGAAGGCAGAGCCGTGCGAAGGACTGGTCTGCAGCGCGGGGGGGCCGCCGGCGGCTGCCGGTTCGAACAAATAAGCCGTGGATCTGGCTTTAACCCTCCGCTAACAGCGAAATAATAATTCCCGCCCTTGCACTGGAATATTGCAGTTCCCCGGCGACTTCCAGGCAGAAGGCTGGTGTTTTAAGGTCAGGCTGAGCTGCGTGGCTCCGCTCTCCGAGGGCCTTCCAGAAATGTGGAAGCGGCCAGCAGAGTGGAGAGCATCTGCCTGCTGCCGTGGCGCAGAGCGCACAGCTGGGCACAGCTGTGACAGCTCGGCTGAAGCTGCTAATTGCTTAAGCCGAGTTACTCATAACGGCGTGCCTGAGCTCCTTGCTCAGAAACATAGGTGGAATCAAAAGGACACAGCTGCTGGACCTGCTACAATAATACCAGTGTCAGCGGTAAAACTTTCTCCCAGAAACGAAGCCAAACCCTCAGCAACACCTCCCCCCCTCAGCTCCCCACAAACATCAACCCCCCAAAACATACATGTTAGAAAAACTTTAGAGTTCTTTGAATCCCACCCCATCCTTGAAATGTTTCACTCCCTTCAGGTGTCATGCTTTAAGTTTCTTTTCTTGATATGCCCAGAAACTTAATAATTCAAATTCCAGATCACCCACATGATTTCCTACCCAGCTCGTTACTTGACTACTGGTGACCAGAAAAAGGCCCTGAATCTCATTTATGCAGTTGTTCATTCTCTTGCTAATTTAAACAGGGTGTTTTTCTTCAGTTAACATTGAGGTTGGAAAACCGGAAAAAAAAAGTCCTAATGACAAAACACTTGCCAACTGCAACCGCTCCAAGAATTTATCCAAATTCCTATGGCAACCTTATTATGGTATCGCTTCTGCCTCCCGCTGCCCCGACCCCAACTTCATTTCCACCACCAAAAACCCAAGGTGTATTTTGCACCTTACGGTACTTTAAAAGCCTTTCCAAAGCTGGCCTTGGTTCCCATGTTTCTCTTACCTTAACTGCTCTTGCTGGTTATAGTTCAGCTTTGCCTGGCAAGAAGGTGCAATGTGTTGTGCCGATCCTCTCCCTGCAGTGAATTTAGCTCTATCTGCATCTTTGTCTTTCTTTCTTTTCTCTTTTCCCCGTGTCTCCCTTGCTTATACCTTTTCATAACCTCTGGCCTGCGTGATACAGGAGGTCAGCTTATCATGTTGGTCCCTGCTGGCCTTAAAATCTATTAATCTTGTGTTGTATTGTCTGCCTCCCAGCTGCTTATCTTCCTTCTCACTCTCATTCTTTTGTTTTGTGCCTCGCATTCTTCCTCACTGGTATTAATCTTCCCACTGATTTTTTAAACTCCATCTCAGCAATAAATAAAAATAAATAAATAAAGCCATGGAAATATGAATCTGAATTCGTGGCTTTTGTTCACTGCATCATCTCTTTCTCTTCTTATTCCCCATCTGAATATTAACAGCAGGCAGAATGCCAGGGGGTTTGTATTCTTCGCATTCTACGTCCTTTTTACTTTTGCCTGCACCACGCAAAATATGCGCTAACTCACAGCCTAGGAGCGGAGAAAGGGTTTAGTAAATAAAAGAACGGAATCAGAAAGGAGCAGGAGAGGCTGGGAGGACTAACCCTTGCTGTTTGCCCCTTGCGAGCGCAAGCTTTATCGCTCTGCTGTAGCCAGGATCACTAATTAGCTGCCTGTCTTTGACCTGTGACAACAGCTTACATTTTTATGCAAAAGTACACTTAGAAAGCATAAATTTAAACAGAGAAAACAAAACATCCTATTCATGATGGTATAACTTTTTGCCATCTCTTAATGGATCTTTACATTACAAAAAAGATTCCAGTAGGGAGAACAGGGAAAATTCACAGTCGTAAGAAGATTTGGGAAGCAGAATCCTACATTTGTTAGTCATATTAAAACCTATTTTGTCAAGCTAACACCTTTCTCAAGATGCTTATATAAAATACAACTATTAAAGAACCCCAACCCTGGTAGCTTACTTTTACATACAGCATCAGTAAGAGACAGTGATTTTCATGTAACACACTGCATTTTTACCTTTTTACCCAGCTTGAATAAATCAGACTTTTTGTCACTGCACCTTAGGATTGCCTTAGGTCATGTAATCATGTTAATATAACGGATTAAAAAGTATTACGATCAAATCCGCCCAGTTTTTATACATTAATTTTATTAGACACCTTGTAACAAAGAAAAATGTCAAACAAATGTGTAATTCCGTAGTCATTTTAACAGCCAAAAGCCTTTCACTTTTCAGTGAAAGTGGAAGTATAGCATTTGAATGAACGTTTCCTATAAACCAATATGCCTCCAGGTTTATTTTGCTGCTGCAGCTGTGAGGCCGCTCCATTTTCTATCTGTGTGGAAAGTGGCCTTTACGAAATACCTGTCACTCAGTAGCTTTTAACTTTTTTGGCTTCCAGGCAGTTTGCATTTCTTTATCCTTACAGCCCATCAGGCTACAATCACCCGTGCATGCTAGGGCACAGCAGACCTGCACATCAAGACCCCGCTCTCTTCCCTGAACTACCTTCTCTTTAAGACACTAATCAAATCTCTGCAGAACAGCCCTTCGCACTCCAAATAACGAGCTGAGGTTGTTATGTATTGCCAGGAGATATTTCTCATCCCATTCACTGGAGTTAGGCGTAGCAGGTGCTATTATTTCATCTCTTCTTATAATCCAGAGAATGAAAGAGCAAGGATGCCATTTGAATGCAGATAACTCTCAAGACAGTCAAATGTGTTATAAATACGCCACTGAGGCAGATTCACACATTGTAAAGTTAAAACAAATAGAAATCCTCTAGAGATCGGGTTGAATATCTAAGATGTCATTAGGTGGAAAAATTCATGTTCCACAAGCAGGCTAACTGCATTTCCTGCCATGTGCCAGCACATTTTCTGCCTATCAGAAAGACTTGGCTGGAACATGAATGGAATTTCCCTGTGCATTTCCAATGGCCAAGATTCCTCTTTTAACTTCTCCCAGCACTCGCCCCCTTCTCAAACGTTTGCATATACCCGTGTCAAATAAAGCAAAGCTGCTGGTGACTTTCAAAGCTGCCCATCTTGATTTTTTTGCCGAACCTAACAGCTTATGTTATTACACAAACACGTGCAGCCATTTCTGATGGTACACGCCCAGGCAGAGCGGCTCCAGGTTTAGGTGTAGGAAGCGACTATCGGTGTTGATACTTACCTGGTTCTGTGCAGCCCCATCAAGCATGGGCAGCCACTGAAATCCGTGGAGTTTCATATAAAGTTATCAACTGGGAATGTATTTCACAATGAGCACCAATGTGTAACAGTCCTCGCCTACTTCCCCGTTTCTTAATCTTACAGTGCAAAATTCAATATTGACAGTTATCCTCACCTGCTACAAAGTACTCCCCTGTTCCTCATGTACCCAAACAACCTTTCAATCCATTCCGAGTGCTGGGCAAATGATTTATCAAAATGACAGTAACAAAGCACTTAGTTCTAAAAGCTCAAATGTTTACTTTTAAGTGACGACGAAGAAAAAATGTTAGCACTCAAGAAGTCTTTAGAATCCAAAATCTTCACATCCTTTGTAGAAACTCCAGTGCTTTTCCATTACAGAGCATGGTAGAAACTCCTCTTTACGTGCCATTACTATCTCACGGAATTGAAGAAAACGTGTCAGACTTTCCACTGAGTTGAACTGGACAGAAGAGCCTGTTGAAAACAAATGCAAATGATTACAGAGTGTATATTAGAGTAACGGAAAGCAATCACTGGCACTATTACCTAGAGAGGTGTTAAGAGCTCGTTAAACCACATATGGGTTTGCAATCCCTAGGAATTTGTAATGTGTCCTAGGAATCTTGTAGCATAAGATCCTGGCCATCTTGTCCCTATCTCTCACTTGCACCCAGACTTCAGCGAGACAAGGGCCTTACTACACTTCCAGGGTGCTCAGGGTGAGAAGTCATCTGTCCCAGCCATTTCCAATTATGCAACAGGAAAACGCAGTTGTTCTTCAGCACTGCTTGAATTTCACATATTGTCCACAAAGACATAAGTTTAGGGTACTTCCCCAAAACTAAGGAAACCCTCTCACAGGGAATTCCCTTCCTACAGTCCCAAAAGGACTATATACAAAGGAAAGCGTACACCTGTATACAAGAAACTGCAGGACTGAACAATGGGTATTTGCAATCTTTAAATATCTGCTGGACTGAAGCAACTACTGCTATGCATAAGCTTAAGGCATTTGTGTCAGTGCAGGAAAAGCTGAAGTTTCAGTTTTCACTGTTAAAATCAGTAACGAAGTACCACTGTAAAGATCCAACAGCAAGAAGTGCTACAAGACATTTTATCCGTAACAGCACAGGCTCCAAAAGGCACTTGGAATTGCCTTTTCAGAGTGAGTTACTTTTGTTGATCTTCCGTCCACACTTTCTCCCTTCAGTTCCCTTGCACAAAATATAAGAGCTGCTGAGCTGCCACAACCACCCTGGCACAGAAACTGCCAGTGATGGCAGAACTATCACATGTAGCAGATGTTATCAAGAGAGGGAAGGCTGTCATGAAAGTAGGAATGACCCCTGTTTAAAAAAAAAACAATCAAAAAAAACCCCCCAGAAAACAGTGCTCAGGCACCATTTAAGTGTCTCAAGAAGCAAAACTGGACAGGTGTTTCAGGATGATTAGATCAGCCAAGATATATCCTTGTCAAAATGCAGAGAAAACATGTTTGAGCATGACACCAGTTGGTCATTTAGCCTTGCACTTATTTCTGGGCTACCACGTGCCATCCCAAGAGTTTGTCTTTGTTATTACCAGAGTTTTCCAGCTGTGTCACCCACACTGATTCCAAAATGCAAAACAGATTCACTGAACTGACAACATCAGTAGGTCCTGATGCAAAAGAATCAGTGTATCTTGTAGGTATTAGACCTTTTAACTCCATGTCTCAGTGAGGATTTCCCTGCCATTTCCTGATTTCCAGGAGCTCGCCACTCAAAGCAGTAAAGTGGCGAATTGCTGTTAGAAGTGAGAGGTCTGTGTTCAGAAAAGCAAATACAGAGCCTTGGGTGTAAGGTTGTATGTTGTTCCACACCCATGATATCCACAGCAAAACTTCTCACTCCAGTGAGAACAGGATTGCATTCAGTATCTCACGCCCTCCGTGCATCTTCAGCACGCTCATGCCACAACGCAGTACATAATGGAACAAAAAGCATGACCTGATGTCTAGGGTATATTTAAGTATCTTGGAGTACAACAAAGATGGGCAGGCTGAATGTTAAGTCCCACCTGAGAAGCTACATCGCAATGCTCCTCACAGAGTCTTCATCGCTTATGAAGCAGCAGTCAGTCACACCAGAAGGAGTTAACTTAGACACTCACATAGAAGTGATGTTTCAAAGGGTGTAAACAGGAATCCTTGGATGGGAAGTCACCAAATAGTTTTAAGCACACCTTCAGGTAAAAATGATCTGAAGAGCAAGTCTGGGAAGTTTTTAAAAAACAAACTGGCAGAAACTGAGCTGAAACACTGTCATTATACTGAGTCTAGAGTGACATGACAGGCATGACTTTAACCTGTTTTGATTTGTTGAAAAAAGCTTTTTTGTTCTGAAATGTCCACATGTATGTTAGTACAGGAAAATTTCTTGGCAAGGTCTGAAGTTCATTTAACACGCTGTTTTGAGAGACCATACTTGGAGAAAGACATTCCTTTCTTACTTTGGAAATGCTCCTCCCAGCACTCTCACTGCAATATTCTAACTTATTTACTAAAAATTGTCAACTCAAATTTGAACATGTAATAAAGACATGAACAAATAAATCTATTGAATTAACTTTTTCTCAGCAGTTGACAGCTTTCTTTGTTGATTCCTTTGGATCAAATGAATGTTTTACCTATTGGATTAAGATTTTGTAGATTAAGCATCAGCACACTACCTACCATAAATATAACTTTACCTGAGTGAATAATTAAAATCTCTACTCTCTCTAATCTCTACTTTTCAGTAATTTAGGTAACAGTCAACAGTTAGCAAAAGCACAGTAATTTATACATCCCAAAGCTGTCCTCCTCAGTTCTGGCATCAGTGTTTGATATCCAAGTGTCTGTATCAATAGACAATTATTTTTTTTTCCCAGTAGGGATGGGTCAGTACTTGAACATTTAGCCCCTGTGTTTTTTCATCCATATTCTGACACAGCTGACTAATGTCCTTCCAATTTCCATTTTTCCTTCTCAATTCCTTTTCCCTTTTCTCTCTCCCTTTGCTTACTATTATTTTTAATCTTTTAACACCCACTTTGATGTTTCCCTTCTGCCTTTTGTTGTCTGTTAACTCTCATCCCCTTACAAAAGACTGGCAGCTTATGGGCTGTAAGCAGTGGACAAAGGCTTGCATACTGCTATCCAAAACTCATATTAGTGCCTCGGTTACAGAAGAAAGCTTAGTAAGATAAGATGCACACAGGCAGGGTCTTCCTCTGCTTTCCTACTCTTGCTGTCCTGTTAGGTGCACTCAGATTTCTGACATCTTCATGAATGACAAGATAAAGTATCAGCCACTATCAATATCAGAATGAGTGATTTTTCCCCACAAATCTGGGGAAAACACGTTGTCTCTTGGTACTTTTTCCATTCTGCTTGCCAATAACTTTTCTGTCTCTGTTGGCATCTATATATTTTAGCCTTATAGTTTTGCAACCATTCTAAATGTGTTTCAACTTGTGTTTCCATTTTGTTACAGCTTTACAAGACCTTGTCTCTGTGTCTGCCAAGAACTGGAAAATTGTATTTAAGGAGAATTCCTGTTAGTGGTGCAACTATATAAATGTCAGACCAGAATCTCCAGTTGCAAATCTCCAGTTAGTCACCAAAGGTGCACAGTCACCACTCTCTGGACATTAAAATAGCCCCTGAAAGATCAGTTTTTTAAAAAATATCTATCCCATCAGTATCCTCCTTATTTTTTCCAAGCAAGAAAGTGCTGGAGCTATCCAGAGATATGGTTAAGCATTTTATAACTATTTTTCTTCTGTAAATTTTTTGTAAAAGGAATTAAAATGCTCTTGCAGTATAAGCAACATATTCGAGTCAATTTACAGGTATCAGTAAATCCAGTTTCAATACTCCTGTAAAACAGGTAATGATTATTATCACATCTGAGGGAAAGATGAACTGATTTGCAGTATCTGTGGCAAAGGCACAGGAGATGTTATTCTTCTGACTCAAATGGATCTGGTTCAGTGCAGCTAGTCTAGACGCGGGATACAGATGCATAAGCAAACAGAAGATCTAAGAACAACATACTTATAGGTGACAGCATCTGATCTGGAGTGCCACAAGGGAATATTTAGAACAAAAATCTGTCTTAAGAGCTTTCAAGTTTCTTGGGCCTTATCCACGCTCCCCTCAAGAACTTGGAAACAGAGAAAACCAGTCACAATACAAGAGTGTCAACAGGCGTTATTCATTCAGACCAAGTCAGGCCTTGGAAATGACAGCTAATGCCTCACATGAACAACATTTTTGGATTCTCCGACTCTTTAAAAAGGCTGCCACTGATTGAGGCAGAAGAATTCTGCCCATGCTAGAGGTAATTTTGAAAACAGCTTTTCTTCCAGCTCATTGAGACCTGGTATCTTGGAAAAAGAGATGTCTCTGGACAGATTGTCATTGTAAGACTAGATCTTTCTCTCAAAAAATACGATCCTTTCCTGATACTTTATTTTATTTTTTTTCCCCCTCAAAATGCCTTTGTTTTTTTCCAAGTCTGTCCACAGTTCTTGATTCACTTCATGAGATACAGATCTTAGTTCTTTTTTCCTTCTGTGAATGCTGGAGTCCAAGGTCTCTGTCTTAACAAACCAATCAATAAGGAATGCTCTTTTTCTAACAGTCAGACACCTGAAGTTAAGGTGTCCATCCCCTAAAAGATACAGTCCAGCAGGGGTTTTTGGCTAATTGCTCTGTGATTCTCTGTGTCCACCCACATCCCTATTTTGAATGTACTTTTCCCCAAAGAATTAATTTATCAGGTGATCCTAAATTATGCATTTTTTGCATTGGTAGTTATAACCCTTCCAAAAAAAATCGAAGCTTATTAATAACACATTATGAAATAAAAAAATAACTTCCATTTGGAAGCTACCTAATGGACTATAATGACCAGATACTTCATAGCACAGCTATAACAGTACCAAAAGGACTTAGAGCACCTTCTGATAATCCCTTCGCCTACAGTTCTTTCCTTCACATATCAGATACAACTCACCATGGATGATACACAGGTTCAGTTCATCATTTGCCTATAACTAGAATTTGAATAGCAATAATGTGGAACTTGATTCACACTTCCACAATTCGTTAAATCTATTCTGTTGCTTCTAGATAAAATGCTACATTTGAGAAAGTAACATTTCTTCCTCCACTCAATAAAGTATTCCTCAGAAGTCCATTCTTTCTTTTGTCCTCCAGTGTGATTGGCAAAAGCAATGCCATAATGCAGAAAAAAAAAATAGCTATCTAGAATCATTCTTCTTTGAAAGTATTTCCTAACAGTGGCCTTTCTTGTTACACTCTGTATCTGCACAGAAAAAGGACATGCAGGTATGAATAAAGATCAAGAATTCGCGCCTTTTATTCTAAAGCACCAGTTTCAAGGTTTATGTTGAAATTTCTTAAATTATTTTATGTTTCATGTGGCAGAAAGTATTGTTCCCACAACACAGACCTGAAGATGTACTTTTTTTGAGAGATACAATTAATAGCAAATTTTTCAGTTTCTAAATGTCTGGAAAAATGTAAAATTTTAATAATACTTTATAGCTTTCTTGCAAGCATTGCCTAGAGAAGTGATATAAACACAATGTATTATTCCCCATTAAAACTGTTGCCTACATCATAATCTTATACAGTAACTGTTTTTTCTCTTCTAGATACATTTGGAATACACTTTTTAGCCAGTAACAAATACTTTATATGATATGATACATTCTGAATTATTATTCTTCAGGGTCCCTGGATTGGTGTATTAAGATATTGTTGAGTTTTTCATTTAGCAATGTGGGGAACTCAAAATCTCCAATCTATTACAGAAATCCATGAATGTTACAATAACCTACCAGGGAAACAAGAGAACACTTTAAATCTCAGTGGCTCTTACCTTATTTAGTATAGCTGTAACATGATTTTTTCCTCAAAAGGTGAGAGAGGTACAACTGACATACATGCAAATACCAATCAGGAAATTTATACAGCGTCCCATAAAAGAATCTATATTCAAGATTGAATTTATAAAGAAATAAAATATAATAAAATAAGTACTTTCAAAACAAAACATAATGCCTGATTCCATTTTTCTCACACAAATATTTTTACACAGCTATCCAGACAGCCTTTTGGTTTCTCAATTAAGTCAATCACTCTATTTAAATACCAAATTACCGAGCTCGAGTTCAACAACAAATGCATATACTAGTATCCTTTATTAAAAGGCACTAAGATTGCTCTAAAATGATTCATAGCAGACTATTTATTGGAATGACTAGCAGGGTGCAGGTTCCCACTATATATTTCTTTCTTTTTAAACTTACTGAGTTATTATTGTATACTTGATTGTATACTGATTTGGAAGGAAAATACATGGTTCTCTGAAATAATTTCTAACCTTTTTAGAAAACCTGAGTTTATTGTGCCAAGACAGTGGATAAGAAGCAGTTCCAGGGCCAACCTTCGGTAATTAAAAACAGAACACTTTAAAATTCTTGCAGTTTATAGCACACTGAGGTGCAGATTGGAACAAATGGAAGACAAAGCATAAATCAATTTTAAGCTCAGGTCAGAACAGCTATTTGATAGAAAAAACAGTAACTCATGTTTTTCATGCACTGGCAAAATCTACAAGAGCTGTGACTCATTCAGTGGGTTTTATGTACAGCCTCAGAACAATTTCTAGAGCCTTCTCCTAGGCTATTATCACATGGTGATTTAAAAGACTGAATTGTTTTGTTTAGAAGCTCTGTCCCAACTTTGTTAAAAGTCACTCCTGAAAAAGAGTAAGATAGAATTGTGATCTAATCTGAACACTCACTGCCAGTAATATCATCAGGTAGTCTCCTGAATACTTTCATTTGACATTACCAGACTGTGGCGTCAAAAAAGTCTTGTCTTCTCTGTTTCAAGCAAAGCAGCAGCTGAAGCCACTGCCCCTTGAAGCTTGCTGTTTATCACGCTGCCTTTCATTTATTGCTTTCATAAGTAAGATAAGGAAAGATAGATGTGTTCTAGGAATATTATCTACAAGAGTTCTGTTTGTCTTGGTCTTCTCTCAGTCTCCACGGGACCACCAAAGCAGATGAAAATGTTACAGTGCAGCTGATGAATTAAGAAGATGGACCAGTTATCAAAGGATGTCTTTTACAACTTGTTTCACAGAGTAAAAAGGCCAGAAAGCCAGTGTTTAAAGCTCCGGAGTAGGGGTCAATTTACTTATTTTTAGCCAGGATTCTTAAGGAAAAAAGGTTTCTATACGCAACAAAAAGAGGCAATGATTACAAGTTTTAACAAGAAAGATCCCAGCTAGACATATTGGGAAAAAAAATCACCATGAGCATGGTTTAAGCACGTAAATATGTTATACAGAGATGTTGTGGAATGTCCATCCTTGAAGATATTCAGAATTTGACTGGGCAATGCACTGAGCAACCTTATCTAACTTGCAAGCTAGTCCTATTTCGAACAAGAAGTTGGACTACAGACCTCCTGAGGCCCCATTTAACTTACATCGGTCTATGGTTCTGTGTAATCATGCTGTCACCTACTTACTTTTGAAGCAATTTGCCAGTTTCAGAAAAACCTGACCGACAGATAAGAAATACAGACATTAAATTCTTAGAATTGGCTTTTGTGGTATGTATGTAGTCCTTGAGAGTTGCTTTTTTTTTTTTTCCTCTTTTTGGCCTCCTAAAAAGTGAATGTTGTTTGGCTCTTGCTAGCCACATAGCTCAACTCTGAGTCAGTCATACAACATTCTACCTTCTACCTTGCTGACAGTCAAATAAGAGAAGGTAAAGGATTTTGGAAAGGAAGAGAGTGCAGATGGAGGAAGCCTACACTTCAGTCATGGTATGCAAAGTTACTGGGGAATATAGCTTTATAAATTCTGCTGACTTAATAAATTCTATGTGCTTTTTTGTGAAGTATGTAAGCACCTAAAGCAAATGCCTAGAACTGTAAAGTACTGGAAAATACTTCTAAATATTTTGTCTGCAAGCCATAAACAAGAGAAAATAGTATAACAGCTGCACCTTGAGATACCTCTGAGGTGGAAAAAGATTATGGATAAAGCATTTGTCTACAGTCTCACTTCACTTTCAAAGAGCAAAATACAAAGGATACACAGTTCATCTCCCTGTCTTTCACAGGCATACAAATGGGGACATTGTGTAGTTGATGAATATTCTTCTACAGGTAACAAGGAAAACACATATATTAGATGCTGGGGTTTTGTTTTCGTGGGATTTTGATGTTTGGTGGGTTTTTTTTGGTTTGTTTGTTGGGTTGTTTTTTGGGTTTTATTTTAAACAAATCTAAGTACTTCTCCTCTTCCATATCATTGTCACCATTACTGATGGTGATGATGAGCCATTACTTCAATAATACCCAATCCAAAAAATTCAGATATACAGAATCAAGCTCCTTTAAGGCATGCTGTTTTGTTAAAACAACAAATAAACTTGATGTTCTCAGTTTATATCTTGACTTTTCAATCACTAAATAACATTCATCATCTTTTCCAGCTTTCCG
>VYZM01004773.1:46625-86135 GCA_013398915.1 Dromas ardeola | reverse complement strand
ATTTTTTTTTTGGTCAATGTTTAATAACTTTGTCCCGAGCAGAGATTTTTATTAGACAGATCATGAGTAAGGAATTTCCTTTATGAAGCCAGAGGGAGGCTGGGGGGGGGTAGCATTTATGCTATTTATTTAGATGTTTTAACACTGGTTTGAGCAATGGGGTTGGGGATCGATTTACCCCGTTTCCTGCTGCGTCTCCCCAGGTTTTCAGGAAAACACAAGGTTTCGCGTTAAAAGTTCTGGTAGGCCACAGAGCTCCCGAACAATGGCTGTGCTCGAATTTCCACTCTTAACTTTCCAAAAAAAAAAAAAAACCAAACCAAGCACCACCCAACCCAAACTCTTCTCGTTGAACTTTTTGAAACACGCATCTTCTGCTGCCTTAATTTATTTTTTTGGAATATTGTCTGTTATTTTTAGAGGAATATTGACCAGGAGCGGCGAAGCTCGGCACACGTAGCTGTGCTCTCTGTGGATTAAAGCTGCTTTATTCGGCGCCGCCGCCTCTTGTGCTTAAAACTTGCTTAGGGGATGTCTCCGAAGTTTTTTTTGTTCCTTATGGAACATCCCATAATCTAAAGTATTTTGCTTGTAATGATGACACAGAGCAGTTTATTTACAGGCTGTGTTTTTCGCAAGGGAGAAGGAAAATTGTCTGATTTGAGCGCGTGGTAGCAGCGTGGAAGCCTTTGTGTGTAAATAAGGAATTCTTCCCAGCAAATGGTTTATCTGGGAAAAGTTTATTGTGTGTTTTTACAAAGATATTGGGAATGAAAAGGGCCGTAGTAGTCATTAGCAGCGGCGAGTCTTGCAGCTAATAAATGTGTGTTGTGGAGGTGACTTACCGTATTTCTGATGCTGTGTGTGCTTTGAATGACAGGATTCAGCTGTCCGCTGCGTTTACTGCCGCGTTTCTATAAAAACACGGCTCGGAACTAAACTTGAACTACCCAGAATGCTCCTTTCCCCTTTGCTCCCTCGCAAAATGTCGCCTTTGCCAAGTTTTCCTCTGGTGTTTGGAGCTGCCTCCTCTGTGTTAGGCGAAAGAGGAAGCGTCTGGGAGCAGGAGGCACTTCTGTGGATCTTCGTAGTACCTCAACTGAGATTTTTTTAGTTTCTCCCCCACCCCACCCCACCCCCCAGTTTTTATACTAACGCAATTTTTAACGATCTGCGTGCAAATGAAACCAGAAGCTTGCAGCCCTGCTGCCTTTTGAAAGAGGAAAGTAACGTTGTGGCTGTGCGGACTTCCACTCTCAACTTTGTACCTTGTGGTATTTCCACTGGAAATGGGGGCTTGTCACAATATATAAATACTTGAAACTTTGTGTGGATTCATAGTATCTTTATTTTTTTTTTTGTTTAAATAACTGAGATAACTTGTAACCTTTCATAGACTCTGCTTAGATTTCATTGTCTGCAATGAATATACACCCCAACTTGGTGATATGGGAATTTCTTACCAGTAATTACTTACTTTTTTTTTTTTCTTCTTGCAGAGAGAAGCTTTGTGCTTCCTTTCATGTTACTGAAGGATTTTGATGATGTTTATTAAAGGAAAACTAACTGGAAAATGCCATTAAATTGTAGTATTGTATTCTTAAAAATCGGTGAAGGTTTAGTAATACCAGGCATTGTTGCAGTGTTTTGTGAAGTGTCTGGGGGAGGTAGGGATTTCCAGACTTTTTTTGAAAGACAGAGGAGTTAGTTCTGTTAAATCTTACTGGGATTTAAGCTGTGAAGGTCTTTGCATGTATAAAAAGCCTTGCAGAGTTGCTTGTTTACGTGGCCGCGGAGGCTCAGGGTGTGTGTGTCAACAAATGCGTGTTGTAGGTGCAATTAAAAAAAAAAAAAGCTTATCTCTTCAGTTCTTACAGTCATTTTCTTCTGAATGTTAACAGTGTTCTCAATTAGTGGGACAAACGCGAGGAAGCTTGATCAAAGATAGGACTTGGATTATTTTTTGTGTCAACTTTCTCTGCTGTTAGAAAATTGTTCTTGGAAGTTGCTTGTAGTAGCTGACTGTTGTTCAGAACTACTCTGACGGGCAGAGAGGAAACAGAGCCGCCTTTCAGGCCCGGGGAGCTGCTGGCAGGACCGGGGCCAAGGTTTCCAGCCACCAAGGTACAGGAGTAAAAGCGTTCCCGTGCTGGAGTGCAGCTGGGCCGGGCGGCTGCACAGGCTGAACTACCCCCCAGTTTCATCCTTCTAACTCTCTGTGGTATTTGTGGGGTTGCGTTTAGGTAACCGAAGTCATAAACTAGCAATCTTTTTTAAAAATAATAGTAGTTCTGACTATACCATGCCTTCAAAAACAAATTCGATTTTGCTCTGCATTGGCTGAGCATTGCATAATGGGGGAAAACACTTTTCAGTTCACACATTAGTGCCTTTATTGCTCTCGGGATCAGTTGATAATATTGTCTTAAACAAAATTGTCTTAAACATTGTCTTAAATATTGTCACAAAAAAACTTGTGTGGTTTTGTGCTGCTGGGATGCTATTGAAACACTTAGTGGGGAGAGTAAATTAGTGAGTTGCTGTGAGGCTAGTCTGTTGTGTCCTGCACGCAGATGATTTTGGGTATATGCAGAGCGTTTCGGGTGTTTTCGGTGTCGGATGGTTTCTGTGACTCGTCCAGCTTTCCTGTGGTGCCGGCGAGAGCAGGACCGGCACTGCTGGCCGCTCCGGCTCTGGAAGGTTCTCCCGAGATCCCGGGCACTGAGAGGTTAGCTGTTTTTTCTCCAAGGAATCTCATATCAAACATTCCTTGTGTTTTACCATCTCATGACCGAAGCCAGCTTCTGAGTTTGCAGGAGGAGTGCACGTTGTGTTTGGGACTTAATTAACTGTATAAGCAGAAATCCAGCATTTTAAGTTTGCATTTGGAAAAAAACCAAACTAACCCAACCCACTGTTGCCTTGATGTTTTATGTGAGTGAATGAACACATCGCGATACAGTGGGACTCGTGTATTGATTGAAGATCTGCCTCATAATTTGTCGGGTGTAAACAAGCACGGCAGGCACTGATGGTGTAATTTGCGTTCCGCCAGGTTTTTTGGGGGCTTTTTCTAGCAGTCTTCTGTGGCCGCGCTCCAGTTGGTGTTTTGTCCATGGCATAAATTGGCATTCTGATTTCAGTGTAATGGGCACCTTACGTGAATCTTGCGTATACTGATAACACTGTGCAGCAGAAAACGTGGGATTTTTGGGCAGCGTGCATTTTCATACGATATTTTAGTTGCTAGGTTAATGGAGCAAATAACTGTTAAAAGGAGTCAGATTTGGCATCATGATGTTTCCCTGCCAGTCACAAGATGGGTGTGTTATTTAATGTGGAAAGCTGAAGCCGTAAGGATTTCATGTTTTCTTTTCCCTCTCTCTTTCTCGCCGTCTCTCCCCCCTCCCCTCACCCCCCGTAGGTGTTGGTGGAATGAGCGTTGCGTGTGTTTTGAAGAGAAAAGCAGTACTCTGGCAGGACTCGTTCAGCCCCCACCTGAAACAGCACGCTCAAGATACAGCTAATCCCAACATGCCTGTTGTATTGACATCTGGAACAGGGTCCCAGGCTCAGCAACAGCCGGCTGCAAATCAGGCGCTTGCAGCAGGGACACACTCCAGTCCTGTTCCCGGATCCATAGGAGTTGCAGGCCGCTCTCAGGACGACGCTATGGTGGATTACTTCTTCCAGAGGCAGCATGGTGAGCAGCTTGGGGGAGGAGGAAGTGGTGGAGGCGGCTATAATAACAGCAAACATCGCTGGCCTACTGGGGATAACATTCATGCAGAACATCAGGTAAAAAATAAAAGTTCCATGTTTCCAAACTCAACACGTGAACGGATCGGGCTTGTGATTGATGCTTTTAATGACACTTTTTAAAGCTTCCGCTGGTGGTTGTGTGGTTGGAATGGCGACGGTTGTACCTTTTGTTTTCTCTTTTCAGGATTGCAGTGCCTTGGTAGCTATAAGCTGAAACGTTTCTGCTCTTGAGGGTGTTGAAATCCCAATCCACTCTCTGTGACAGTCAAATGCATGTTTGCAAAATTTATCGTTCCCTTTATTGATTTTCTTTTTTTTTTTCGGATGTGTGAACCATCGTAGCAGTGACTGCTGCTGCTTTTCAAATCTGTGGCTGGAGTTAAATAATTCTTATGTAATGGTATTACAAAACTGCCAATGCATGTAGGTTGAGCTTTTACCATTCCCAATATTGAAAAACACAGTTCTGGAAGGTGCTGGTAATGTGTTTTCCTGGGTTTCTTTGCTGGTTTGTTTTGGGTTTGGGTTTTTCTGGTTATAATTGGGAGGGGAAGGTGCTACTAATGTGCTTAGCTGAACTGAGAAGAGAACAGCCTTAAGAATGTCATGAGACAGTGCTTATAGAAACACAGCTAACTTCTTGCAGCGACTTCACGTTTCTAAAAGGGTAGTGGGCCAAACCGTGTCTCGGCAGTAGTGTTTACTAGAAGTCTTTTCAGTACTTGCATTGTCAGATGTGCTGCGAGTTAAATGAGTGCATGATTCACTCTGGCTTTCTGGCTGTGACCTGTAAGTAACTCGTCAAAGAAGATGTGCTTCCTCTGCTAAAGGAGCAGAACTTAAACGTAAGCACATTTTAAAAACGAATGATTTCCACAAATATTGTCAGAGCAGCAGACACAAAGCTTTTGCAACCTTTATAAATAACTCCTGCCTCTAGTTTTTCAAATAAAAAGCGAACAAGCCCTTGTTCCTCTGCTGTGCCTCCCCAGGGGATGTGTTGCCATCCGGGCCATTTAAAAGCAAACATTGCAGTGAATTTTGCAACCTCACTGAAGTCAGTGTGTACATCAACAAAGAAATAAACCCAAGTGCCCTCTTAATTTGTTCTGGAAGAAAAAAATCGCATAAAATACTGCAATGTGAACCAAGCAACTGGGAGAATATAGTAGTTATTTCCTTATGTAGAAACATAGTATTTAGTTATCGCTTTAAAGGAAATAACTGCATTGGAATGAGGTGTAATTTTTCTGTGAACTAGCCCAAGTTTTCAGTCACTAAATGTAAAACTTTTTTCAAGAGACATCACTGGAAGAGATCTTAATGCGCTCTAAGTTGTGTACAAACAGTAAGCACAAATTTCTTCCTGAAAGGCTGCAACTTTTAGGTTTTTCGAATAAAAGCTGTCATGCGGTCTGGTGTGGAGGTGTTTAGGCAGGAACTGCTGTTTTTTGGACATTTTTTTGAAAGATGACTTCATGAATTAAGACGAATGTCATAAAATTCTTGATTTTTTTTAATTTATTTTTTTTAATCTTCTAACTCACTTTCATCTTCCTTTCTCTGAAAACCCCTAAAAGACAACACAACTCATTGGAGGTGGGGAGGGGGTAGGGATGGGACGCCCAAATCCTGCAGTCATTAAAAATTCTGCTGGTATTTGAACTTTTTTTACTGCATTCTTTGATAACCAGGAGACTTAAACTTCCACTCAAAGAAAAGAATCCTACCTGCCCTGATGTCAGTAGATGTGTTGCTCTTCCTGATTTTCTTCAGTAACTTCTGGAATGAAATTATACTAATAAATGTACCACTTAATGGAAGAAAAACTTGTTCGCTTATAGTAGTTTAAATGAACCTTTAAAAAATAATGTATGTATTCTTTGGAGGCAGAAGACTTCTGAGAATGGACAAAATATACCTGCAGGGTTAAGCTCACAGAGTCCTGGGTGATGCATTCTCTGCTTTTCTCCCTTGTGTTCTGTGATGGGAAGCTCAAGAAATACCCACTATAATGTAATTGAAGTTGGAACTTTATCTGTTCTGCTTCCTGGTGGTTTTCACATTGGCTGTAATGTATTTGTCACATAGTCCTGATGTTTTGTGCTCAGTATGCGTCTTTAAACCAATCTTTGTGTTTAATTTCTTCAAAGTCAACTCTGAGATGGGGCAGTAACCCTTTTCTCACGTGCCTTGTTTGATACTGTGTACTCCAGGCATTGCTGGGCAGTTGTATCTGTGTATTTATTGCTTCAGCCTTTCTTGAGTGCTTCTTTTTCCACGGTTCTCCGTTTGCCTCGGGGTTTTACTCATAGGAAGCGGAATGCAGGATATATGTAATCCAGATACTGCCATTCTTTTTGACTTTTTGGCCACCTCTGCATCTGTTTCTTAAATTATAAATTCCTTGGAGCAAGAGCTAGCCTTATGCATACAAAATGATTTAATTCAGTTTGGGCTTAACCGGGGTAGAATTGAATTTATCCTGCAAGAATAGAAGTGGAAGGAAGTGCTGGGACATGCAGAGAGGTGGCGAGTCATTATGGATGTCTGCTGAGTCTCAATTTCTTATAGATACACTTGTATTACTGCGCTTTTGATTGTAGGCTTTCAAAGATAGTGCAGCGAGGGCCCTTGCCTTGTTGCCTTGAAGACTGGTTAGGAAGCTCAGTAGCTAAAAGATAATGGGAAGTCAGAAAAAATAATTATAGGGTAATAGAAGTTAATGCCTGCCTAGAGCTTGTGAGGTCGTAATTAAAGGTAGAGGGATTTTTTTTTTTTTAATTGTTAAATCCCAGTTTCTTCTTTGTTACGTATGTAGACAGACATCTATCTCTGTTGGTGCTAATAAATACTCCAGTGATTTTTACCAAATGATAGCATTTCATCATGTGTTATTAAATAGCTGCGAGTGTTGTGAGTCAGAACTTACTTACAGGATCCTTGCTTTTCATTTTTTATTGTACTGGCTCTTCCTCCTTGTCATTTGTTCGTACTTGGACTAGCAGCTCTGAGAATTTAGCTGTGAATGGCTTTACTAGGGGTGACTTAAGAAAAAGTTTCTCTGCTCCCAAGGAAGTAGATAGTGTCCTCTTGTTGCGAACAGTAGGAAAATGCTGGTTCTTTTTGTGTTTTACCTAGAAACTTTCTTTTCCCTTTGCATTTTTCCCTTCTCCAGAAGGCAGCACGGTGGCAGGTTTTTATAGAAAATTCAGCAATTAAAGATGTTACCGACATTTTGCATATTTAGGTATCAAAGATACGCCATCCACACAAATAGCATATATTATAAATTCCTCTTTGTTCTTGCAGATACTGAAGTAATGGTGAAATTGGACTCTTTTTTTTTTTTCCTAGACTGGAATCTCCGAACTCCTAAACAAACTTTCAGCTGTCTGCAGCTACAAGTACTTAATCACCAAATTTTACATGGAAGACACTTCCATCAGCCGGGTCTTGACTCCAAAATGTAGTCTTCTCTTTTTAGCCACAAAAAGCAGCAAGATGAGGTTGAGTGTCAGTGTCCCCCAGTAATTCTAAGATTCAAACTGAAGAGGTTTAGGCTGTCATTCATGTATGATGCCCGATTACTCTTCAGGTTGTTTGGGCAGACAGTTACACTGGCTGCACTAGGGTGTGTGTATGCTGTTTATCCTGCAAAAAAAAAAAAAGCAATGGGTAGAGATCAGAACTTCAGGTAGGTGAGTGAAGAGGGAGGTACAAGACAACTCCTGATGAGTAATGGCCTAGGTTGGATTTGTCTCAGTTATGGAAGGTTGCATATCTCATTACAAATCCAAACAGCCATCTACTGCTCCTGAGGGGAATGAAAAGACGGTCGAGATATTCAGCAGGGACAAGTTATCATCACTGAGCAGGTTTTTAGGAAAATTGGCTGGGTTTTCTGGGATGGGGTCCCTTGTGGGTTGTGCGTGCATGTATGTTCTTGAACTGGAGTGAAGGGAGAGTTTCTTTGGTGGTGGTCCCTTCTGAATTACAGCGAATGGATATACTTAGACTGTCTGAATTGCAGTTAGGGTAATATGGGAGTTGCTTAGTTAGAAGCAAATGATTTTAGGCATTTGCTTTCTTTGAGAGCATGTTTAATTAATAATTTGAGACAATAGAACTCTGCAGGGATCGTCTTGTTGAATGTGGGGAATTTTTCACATATAGTTGGTGAAGAATAGTGAGAGCAGCAGGGCTGGGACTGGATTTTGTGCTCAGATTTGCCTTTTGGCAATGTGACCGTGCAACTTCTTAACCGGGAACTAGAATTGAAGTGGAGACGGAAGGTAATTCACCTGGCGGCTGCCCTTCTAGAGCACAGCTACTCAAACTATGCTGCGTGCTGCTGTGAAAGTTTCTGGATTTGATGTTGTTTGATGAAGCTGGTGAGGGGTCTGGAGCGCAAGTCTTGTGAGGAGCGGCTGAGGGAGCTGGGGGTGTTCAGCCTGGAGAAAAGGAGGCTGAGGGGAGACCTTCTCGCTCTCTGCAACCCCATGAAAGGAGGGGGTAGCCAGGGGGGGTTGGTCTTTTCTCCCAAGTAACATGAGACAGGACAAGAGGAAACGGCCTCAAGTTGCACCAGGGGAGGTTTAGACTGGATATTGGGAGAAATTTTTACACTGAAAGGGTTATTAAGCATTGGAACAGGCTGCCCAGGGAAGTGGTTGAGGCACCATCCCTGGAGGTATTTAAAAGCTGGGTAGACATAGCGCTTAGAGACATGATTTAGTGATGGTTTTTGTCAGAGTTAGGTTGATGGTTGGACTCGATGATCTGAAAGGTCCCTTCCACCCTGGGCAGTTCTATGATTCTAGTCTATGTTTTGTGCTTATTGGCACCATGACCAGAGCTTGCCTCAAAGTCATGGCAAGGTCCTCTAAAAAGATCGTGGAAGCTGAGGAAGCAGAAGCCCTAGTGTTCATTCTTCCAAAGTGAAATCCCATTTAAGTGACAGTGAACTCTTCAGGGCCCTGATGGGATGCACCCGAGAGTGCTAAGGGAGCTGGCGGAAGTCATTGCTGGGCCGCTCTCCACCATCTTTGAAAGGTCCTGGAGAACAGGCGAGGTGCCTGAAGATTGGAGGAAAGCCAATGTCACTCCAGTCTTCAAAAAGGGCAAGAAGCAGGACCCGGGGAACTACAGGCCGGTCAGCCTCACCTCCATCCCTGGAAAGATGATGGAACAGCTTGTTCTGGACGTCATCTCAAGGCATGTGGAGGAAAAGAGGGCTATCAGAAGCACCCAGCATGGATTCACCAAGGGGAAATCATGCCTGACTAATCTGATTGCCTTCTATGAAGGCGTGACTGGATGGATAGATGAGGGGAGAGCGGTAGATGTGGTCTACCTTGACTTCAGCAAGGCGTTCGACACGGTCTCCCACAGCATCCTCATAGGGAAGCTTAGGAAGAGTGGGTTAGATGAATGGACAGTAAGGTGGATAGAAAACTGGTTGAAAGACAGAGCTCAGAGGGTCGTGGTTAGGGGCACAGAGTCCAGTTGGAGATCAGTGACGAGTGGTGTTCCCCAGGGGTCAGTACTGGGCCCAGTCCTCTTCAATATATTCATCAACGACTTGGATGAGGGGATAGAGAGCACCCTCAGCAAGTTTGCTGATGACACAAAGCTGGGGGGGGTGGCTGACACACCAGAAGGCTGTGCCGCCATACAGAGAGACCTGGACAGGCTGGAGAGTTGGGCGGAGAGAAACCTTATGAAATTCAATAAGGGCAAGTGTAGGGTGCTGCACCTGGGGAGGAATAACCCCCTGCACCAGTACAGGTTGGGGGCTGACCTGCTGGAGAGCAGCTCGGTGGAAAGAGACCTGGGAGTCCTGGTGGACAACAGGATGACCATGAGCCAGCAATGTGCCCTTGTGGCCAAGAAGGCCAATGGCATCCTGGGGTGCATCAAGAAGAGTGTGGCCAGCAGGTCGAGGGAGGTCATCCTCCCCATCTACTCTGCCTTGGTGAGGCCACACCTCGAGTACTCTGTCCAGTTCTGGGCTCCCCAGCTCAAGAAGGACAGGGAACTGCTGGAGAGGGTGCAGCATAGGGCTACCAAGATGATGAGGGGACTGGAACACCTCTCTTATGAGGAAAGGCTGAGGGAATTGGGTCTGTTTAGTCTGGAAAAGAGACGGCTGAGGGGTGACCTTATTAATGTGTACAAATACTTAAAGGGTGAGTGTCAGGAGGATGGGGCCAGGCTCTTTTCAGTGGTGCCTGGCAATAGGACAAGAGGTAATGGGTACAAACTTGAGTGTAGGAAGTTCCATCTCAGCATGAGGAGGAACTTCTTTCCTGTGAGGGTGGCAGAGCCCTGGCACAGGCTGCCCAGAGAGGTGGTTGAGTCTCCATCTCTGGAGACATTCAAAACCACCTGGACACGTCCCTGTGCCACCTGCTCTAAGGTGACCCTGCTCTGGCAGGGGGGTTGGACTAGATGATCTCCAGAGGTCCCTTCCAACCCTATGATTCTATGATTTCCTGATCTGGTCGAAAGCACCGAGTGTATGAGGGTCCCTGTGGTCTAAATAATCTGGCTTGTTGTCTGTGCTAGAGTTGAAGGCATGGAGCAAGTCTTTGATCACGTACGTCATGTGTTAGCACATGTGTCTCTGTTCTTGAAGATCATTTGTGGTGTATGTTTCATTAAATCAGTTGAATTTTCATGGGTACTTCCTTGTATCACGGTGAATGAGTTAAGACACTTCTTATGTTGACGTTGAAATGGCTGTGCTAACGTGATACCCAGATAATTTAGAACATAATACCTTGCTGAGATGAAATGTCTAGTTTGGCTGATTTGTTTTGCAGAGATTTCTCTATAGTAAAGGGTTATCTTGGGGGGGAATCAGAACATTTATAATTTAGTTTTCTGCTTTACGCTGCCCTTTGAAAATTTATCCAGAGGTAGAAGGAGCATGAGTAGATTGGCTAAGTTGGAAGTTTAAAGTTGGGTACTAGAAAATCCTTCTCTTGTATGGGGGAGAAAAAACACCCTGAAATCTGCAGAAAGTTAATTTAAGAATTTGCTTCCTCTAAATCTTTAGGTTTTACTGTCCCTGATGGGCAGCTGCGAGATACCTGGCTGTAGCTGAGATTGCACAAGCAACCTGATGAGCTGGCTTTGGGATTTCTCTGTGGTGTATCCCCTTTGCAGTCTGCTTCCTTGCTGTGCCGCTTGCTCAGGAAGAGCACAGACATTTTCACACTATTGAATTTGCACATTTCAATACTTCAAGAAGACTTCAAGTATTTCAGTTAATGTATTGCACCCAAGTGTGTTTTGAATAGAGCTGTGTTCGAGCATAGCTTCTGCTTAGTTTTCTTCCCTCTCTCCAACTTTGCTTTCCCCTTACCAGCTCTTTCGTGGTTTGCTGGGTTGGTGTGACCTATCTGTGCCTCTGCAGAACAGGTTGTGATACTCGTAGGGTTTTGTAAATGGGTGAAACTTTACATAAGGCACAAGCCCTATAATCCATCCACAGGAGCTTCTTCCTCGCAAACTGACACAGTTAATTTTGACGACTGACTGGAAATCTCCGTAACAAAGAGCTCTTCCAGAGTGTTGAATCTAATGTTGCCTGTGTCTGAAAACTTGCTTTTACGTGTATGCTGAGACAATTTTAAAGCTGTCTTCTCTGGATGATGATCTTGTGGGACTACGATGAACAAACTTGCCTTTGTGTGCGGATATCATGTGATGCTGCGCTCCCTCTTGTCAAGCGATCTGCTCTCAGATATCGTGTTACTCCTCTTCCTTTGTTAAGGGTAACTTTTGTTCTAGGGCAGTTGGTTTTATTGGGAGCATCTGGCTGTTTTACTTACCCTGTAATGAAGCTGCGTTTCAGACCTTGATTCTGTGCTGGGGTGAAACTTGACTGTTATTAAACCATCAAATTAGCCCTTGGCCCCGCTGCCAGCAGTCGGTGTGGCATGGGGCCACTCGCGGCTGTTTCTGACAGAAGTACTGAGCTTGGCACTGGAATGAGACATTGCTGCGTCCCTCCTTTACACCTTTTTCCCTCTGAATCTAAACCTCGGAAGGTCAGAGTAGGGGTGGAGTGAAAGGAAAAAAGCCTTCCCTGGGGTGAAAGGAGCCAGATCTTGGTGTAGCCCTGAGTGCTTGTGCGAAACCCTTGATCGAGACATGCATCTGGGAAGGAGAAGATGGTTTTCCCAAGGTATTGCCAGCTCTGGAGGGTCAAAACGAAGGTTGCTTCTTCTGTAATCCAATATTTTGGAAGTTTGCACCCCAACAATATGTGCCCGAGACATCGCAGGGTAACCTAAATTCCACATTAATGAAGCGCTTCCCTTGGTGAATAAAATCTGAGGAAAAACATAATTAGCTAACTAAGCCGAGCCATTCTGAAAGGCTGCCTTTCTTGCATTTATTTCTGTACCCTGAATCATTAATCATCTTGGCTAAATGCCATGTAAAGCATTAGCCAATCTGCAATTTCAATAGCTTTTTGCTTCGAATGCTAATGGTAGTAGCAATTCTAATGATGAATCCTTTACTACAAAAATAGTAGTTAAACCACCTAATCCTGTCTAATACTTGTGACTTCACATTCTTTCTTTACCGACTATTGTTATAGGAGAGGACTAAATATAGTGCTGTAATCAGTTGATGGAACAACATATTTTAACCCTGGATCTAGTTGTTAGGGGCTTGACACTGTGCGGTGCTTTTCTTATTGTCAGCTGGTAAATACTTTTTTTTTTTCCCCCCCTCTCCTAGATACTATATATGTGTTTATGTGTATGCAGGCAGGGTAGATAGTTTTTAAATAACGTGCTATGCGAGCTGTTCAAACAAGACAAATGCTGATAGTCTCCCACAGCTGAGTAGGAGGCATTTGTTCCCATTTGAAATTTGTAAACCTTTGGTTAATTTAAGAGGCTTTAGCAGCTTGTGAGCGTATAAATCAAGTGCTACGAAGTGTTTAGACTGTTCAACCAGCTATATATATATATTTATTTTTTTTTTTTTGTCCTCCTCAACATTTTAATGATGTTTTATTCAGGCAGCAGCCTGAATGTTTTTGGTGTTTCTTATTCTTGCTGCCTCAATCCCAGAGTTCTTGTAGTAATGTTGACCTTTTTTGAGGAATGGTTTACTAGAAAATATAAAAATTTTGTAGATTTTTTTTTTCTATTATAAATTGAGCAAGACTTCAAATGCGGAGGCCTTTTCACACTTGCAGAGTGCACATGAGTTAAAAATAAAGAAATATCCCAGTAATAATCACACTTTTGAGGTGCAGCACCCCTAATGTGCCAGTGCAAACGTGGAATCTCTCATCTCTTGTCTTCTTCCAGAACCAAAGCAATGCTATTTGTCGTAGGAGCTGGGAAGTCATAACATTTGGATCTATCCTGACACGGGTAACAATGACACGATTTCCCGCATTACTCTGCAGGAGTAGAAAAGCAAAACAAGCGGTGCCATAGCAAGGCGAGGAGCTTGGTCCCATCAAGCTTGTGCAGAGCTTAAATTGTCGGAGGGCTCCCTCCAGGCTCGCCGGGAGCACGACCAGCATCAGCAGAGACTGGGGGGTGAGCCCTTCCCGTGGATTTCTGGTCCCAGCGCCCAGCCCTTGCCCCTGCTTTTGCTTTCCAGGGTGGCGGATAAGTTTAGGGTGCTTCCCCCAGAATTCCTTATCTGTGGGATATCCTGGAGTTTGTTTGCTTGGCTGACAGGACTGAGGGCTGCAGTCAGCCCTGTAATTTGCTGTAGATCAAAGAAATTTTGAAAGCAGCCATTTACGTGTTCCAACTTCACGAAACCATGTCTTTGCAGCGTCCATCCTAGCTCTGTTTTAGCAGGTGCTGACCTGGGGGTTTTGCCTCCTGGTCAGAAGTAGAATTGGGAGAGAGCTGTAACTGAAAAGGAGCAACAGCTGAGGGCTAGGTGGGTCCTGGGGTAAGACACTGTTTGGGGAAGGAGAAGGGCACCCTTTGAAATGGGGCCACGTGGGGAGTGGCGTTAGGGAGTGGGGAAATGGAGAAACTGGAGAGCTGAGGCTTACAGAAGTAGCCTTCTTGTTTGCTTTGGTTACCCTATTTAACATAATTGGCTTAATAGAAATAGATAGTTTAAACCCTCTTCAATCGCTGTTACCGCTAATAAATGCAGATATTTGATCTGTTTAATGTTGTCCAACATCAAAAAATAAAATAAAAGTCATAAACCCTAAGGCTTTACAGTGCACTTCTAGAGACAATTTTTTTCCATTATCAGCTGGAATATTTCTCAACTGGTTATTTCTTGGCTTCTTTTTCTCCAAAGGACTTTCTATTTGCGTGTTTCTAGTTTGTTTATTTGTTTGTTTTTTCTCCTGTACCTTTGGCTTTTTTTTCCCCTTTGTTTAATTCCACCTGTCCTTTGTC
Organism: Dromas ardeola; assembly: GCA_013398915.1. NCBI lineage: Eukaryota > Metazoa > Chordata > Aves > Charadriiformes > Dromadidae > Dromas > Dromas ardeola. The sequence goes on along the minus strand of VYZM01004773.1, from coordinate 71,961 downwards.
TTTCTGGGAAACTTGCATAAGGAGGAAGAAAAATCCTTTGTGATTAAGAGTGAAATTTAGCCTTTGATAGTTTTGCTGTGTGTCTGTCTGGGTGAATATAAATTCTACATAAACGAGGATTCCGTGATATATAAGGCTAGTGTACAGTCCCCTGAGATACCTGCAGACCATGAAATGTGATACAATATTACACTTTGAATTTATATGTAAAGGTCATATTAGCAACCATATTTGCTTAATATAAGGTGTGCTATTAACACTGATTATTGACATTAATATTTACCTAATACAATTCGGCTACTCTGCTGGTAGCTAGCAGTTTAGGAAAAACCACTGGATTATTCTAGAATAAAGAATACAGTACTGGAAATCCGAAAGGTAAATATACTGTTGCTCTCATGTTAATTTGTTAGGTCCTTCAAATCCCTGTTTAGTAATCGTAAGGACAGTTCGGGGCCCCAGTTCCTGTTAATTTAACTGACTGCAGAATTCCTTTTGACAAGTGCCATTTAGCCCTGTGGGCCTTGTTGTTTGCTAGGTTAAAATTAACTGGAGTATTCAGTACCAGCAGGGCAGTGTGTCCTCTCAGGTGCTGGGGTTTATCGCTGCTTTCTGTGGGCACGCTGCTGCTTTTGCAGGTTTCCCTGCTCATTCCTTGCTGTGCCGCAGCTTTTTAGCGCGGGGAACATCAGCCCCTGTTTGGGGATGGTTTGTTAGAGGTGTAACAGGGGAGGTTTGGTCCTGGTCTCTGTAAATTCACAGAATGGCAGGGGTGGGAAGGAACCTCTGGAGATCATCTCGTTCAACCCCCTGCCAGAGCAGGGTCACCCAGAGCAGGTGGCACAGGAACGCGTCCAGGAGGGTTTGGAATGTCTCCAGAGACGGAGACTCCACCACCTCTCTGGGCAGCCTGTGCCAGGGCTCTGCCCCCCTCACAGGAAAGAAGTTCCTCCTCATGTTCAGATGGAACTTCCTAAGGTCAAATTTGTGCCTGTTACCCCTTGTGCTGTCACTGGGCACCACTGAGAAGAGCCTGGCCCCATCCTCCTGACACCCCCCCTTTCAGTATTTATAAGCGTTGATGAGATCCCCCCTCAGTCATCTTTTTTCCAGAGTGAAGAGACCCAAATCCCTCAGCCTTTCTTCATAAGAGAGATGTTCCCATCCCCTCAGCATCTTGGTAGCCCAAGTTAGTTGTTCCCTCCACGCTGTCTTGTATAGTTGTCTATACAAGACAACTTCCAAACCTTCAAAATACTGGCTGTATCTGTGACCAAGTATGTTTTGGGGGTGCACAGAGGCAGGGAGAACTCTCTTGCCTGGGTTTGTGGAGTGGTGGGGAGCAGTAGGTCCAGTACCAAATGGTACCAGCACATAGAACATCTTCAGCTGCTGGAATATCACTTTCTCTATTTCTGGTATAGCTGTATAAATTCAAAAGCATTCCCCATATGGACAAGGACTAGTGTCTGTGTAGCTTTGGGCCCAGGAAAGCATTTGCTTCTGAGTTGCTGTCATTGAGTTTTGCAAGGGTGAAGGCCTCAAATCTTATTTATAAAAAAAAAAAAAAAAAAGGGTAATTTTCCCGTGTAAGATGGCTACCTGACATAAATGAGCTGCAAGCTGCTTGAGGGGTTGGGAAATCCACAGTGGATATGTTTGATGCAGAGTTGCCGAGAAGCTCTTCTGCTGCGTGGGAGGTTGAGTTTTGAAAGTGGCCGCTGACCTAGAGAGAAATTGGTTTGTGTTGCTGCAATGGCAGTGGGTGAGAGCAGAATGTGTTCTGTGTGTTGTCTTGTCCTCTTGAAAATAGGCGGTGGGAATCTGCTATTGAAACTTGGAAAGAAAGGCCTCTGGAGTCCCAGCCTGTTTGAGGCCAAGGGGTTTTATTCAGGAGACTGAGAATGAGATGTGGAGGTCTGACCTAGAGTGACTGCGCGATGAGTAATGCAGCTGTCTCTCGCTTTATCGCCTGTTTTTCAGAGCAAAGGTGAAAATTGGTTAAGAGGGCTTTGGAGAGGTTGAATCGACTCCAGCCTCGGCGAAGCGGAGCAATCCGGTGGGTTTGCTCCAGTATCTCGGCATGGGACGAATCCACTCTGGGGTACGCGCTTTGGCCGGGAAGGCAGGAAATTACTTATGAGTCAGTGAAGTGGCTATGAACTGGAGTGCGTTATAGTGACATGCATTCATATATTAGCGTGCGTGGAAATTACTCTTCTTGAATGAAATTCTCATTAATTTTGCTGAGATTTACATAATTCCGGGGTGCATACACAGCATTTAATGGGAAGGGGAGGAGTGTTCTTGTGCGGGGAAATTGCTTTGTAACTCTTACTCAGTAGCAGCGTTGCTGATGTACAGAGCATTACTTTTGTTAAGCAGGCTTCAAAATTAAACTTGCCGGTTTGCCGCTTTATTGGAAAGAACGAGTGCTCTTGAGAGGAAGGTCAGGAGGGCTGGTCTCGGTATTTGCCAGGATGTGCCTTTTCCATTTTGCTTTGCAGAGGCTGAAATGGGGGAGCAACCGAGGGGTGCTGCTGGCCCAGAGCAGGAGTCAGGTTTTGTTGGATCACTTAGGAAGCAATCGGGACTACAGCTGACCTCTCTTCCTGTGATTCCTCATGTTTCTCGAGATCACCTCTTCCTTCAAGGAACCAGGTTGTCATGTCGTATCCAGATGTCAGGGCATTGCTTCCTCGTGCGGCCAATTTATCTTGGCGTTGTCTTCTGGATTTCTTTCAAAACTCTGGTTCAGTGGTGAACCAGATTTTATGGTAATCAAATCTCGTTGATGTTAACGCTCGTCTGTGAAGAAGTTCTTTCTCTGCAGACCTCCTTGTGTCTGGTGCTTACACCATCGTGACTCTGCTCTATGTGTCTGTGTTTGTTAGAGGTCAGTGAGAGTTAGCGGGAGTAGATCCCGATGAGGTCGTAGACCATCTATATCATTTAATTACCATTTCAGAGTATTGCCTGCCTTTTGGAATATTGAGGTGTAGGAAGTCATGACTTTGGCTTTATAGTCTGCTGTTTCGGAAGTTATTTGTTCTTCTTTCAAAAGGAAATGAAGGAGCTCTGTGATATTTGTGCATACCGCATAAGAAAATGAGGTGAAGACGTGTTGCTATTTAATACTATAGTAGTGGGGAAATGAGAAGAGGACCTTTTGAATACAGTCTTTGACAACTGAATAATAAACTACCCTGTATTACAAGCGAATAAATACAATGATCAGTGGAGATAAAGGAACTACGTGACTGAGAGAAAAGGCCTCAAAATTGGTGATTATGTACACTTTGAGCTTACAGTGCCCAAAAGTCAGATGCAAAGCCCTGATTTAGAACATGTTTTTATCCATAACTGTTAGGATTGGCGAAAGAGAGATGAATAGGGCTATGACGTAAATATCTGTAATGAATAATTTCTTCCACTACCTGACTGGCAGATAGGGAAGCCAATATTGGTTTTTTGCTTTTGAGAGTCACTGGGGCGGAGTATATTTGGAAGGAGATGGAGGCAGCCCATTTGCAGCAGATGCTAGGATGGCGATTGGCAAAGTAAGAGATGTTTGAAGGACAGCTACCTTCAGACCCTTAAGAGAGGAGTGACAATAAGAGCACTCTGTTAGGGGTGCAATTCGGCCAGGCAGGTATGAAGAAGCTGGAGTGCACTTTGCTTTCGTCTTTATCCTGCTCTTTGACCTTTACCACTCTTCTTATCTTGGTCTCTGTATCACCTCTGTGGTAATCAATTATCATGGCATCGTTTGAAGACAAACATGCTTCTCCATATTGGAAGTGGGCAAATGGTCAGCACTGGGGAGAGCCTTGTATGCTTACTGGACTGAAGCTCATAGAGAAAGAGGAATTGCCAAATTGTTGTGGTTTCTGGTTTCTGGTGGAGGATCATGAACTTGCATCGAAGGCGTTGACTGTTTTGGAGATGATGTTGATTTCAGTTACACCAGCTCTAGCTTCTCGACCAAGAATTCAGGCCAGCGTGGGAGCACGGCTTCACATGTGGATGTAAATCACGTATTTGTGCTGCTGTAATTGGTTTAACAAGATGATAACACGTTTCTCTACTAAAGACAAATGCTTGAACAAGACATCTGTGAAAGCGTTCCTACATCTAATGTGAACAAGTGAAATATAGGATTGTAGCATTTTTAAAACTGTTTGGATGACCATGCAACATGCCGAAGTACCAATAAGAAGGGTGAGAGAAGGGGCTGAGAAGAGGAGTTGGTTCTTGTTCAGACCCTGCTGCATGTTCTGTGTGGGGCTGTTCCTTTCCCCAAGGACGTTAATGCCACTGAGCTGTGAGGAGTTGGTAGGGCTGGGGTAGGACCAAAACAAAACACAGATGTTTCTTACTGTCCTTTTGATTTATGCTAGGAACTCAATGGTTATATCTTCCCAGCAGCTTTCTTTTGAGGTTCCCCACTCTTTGGCAGAGTTGGGGACATGCATCTGCTTCTCCACTAGCGCTTCCCCCGGCATTGCAGGTCCTGGATCAGCACCATTGCGGCTGCATCTGTGGTTTGCTGGGACATTGCTTTAGCAGTGAGAATAGTGAACATCACCTGCTGAATCTCTTTGTATAGTTTCTCTATTCCTCAGCTGTCTCGTTGAAATAATAATTTGCTGCTGTTTGGCTTTCGTAGCTTAGCATGTCAGGGGGTTGCAGCACTTTCCATGAGTTCAGCTTGAAATTCTTCACGGAAGAATTTGGTCTTACTGATTTCTGTCTCACCTGAGGCAACTGAGATATCTGAGCTGACAGAGCAGCGATGGAGCTGACAGTAAAGGAAAGTTTTCGGTGTTGCCCGGTGCTGGAGTTTCTGGAAGGTGGAGTCCTGTTTTTACTTGGTGTGTTCGTGGTTGATGTGATAAACGTCACCGCAGAGGGTGGCAAGACTGAGGCATAACTGAAAATCACTTTGAACTGAGATATAGTAATAAGAGGATACCTTACTTTTAAACTGTGATTCTCAGTGACTAGCTATTGAGGGTTTGCAAATTATATAAATATGTCTTAGATAATTTAACCATATGTTCCTAATTTTTTGCAAAGTAGTGTTGTCGCAGAATAGTAGAAGCGTTCAGGCTGGAGAGCACTTGTGGAGTTTATCTATGGTGCTTTCCTTACATCTGATATTCTTGGATGATGTCTATTGAATCTTGTCTTAAAATAGAAGTAAAGCGTAATCACAACAAAGTCTTGACTTGGTTCTGCTGGAAATAGTGGCAGGGGTATCAGAAGTCAGGGTTAAGGTGTCAGGGAATGTGGCGTAACTGCCTGTAGCACTGGTCACTGGTAGGGCAGCGCATTAGCTTTTAACCCAGTTTTTAATTTTTTTTATGCTATAAATCGCCCACCAGTTGTTACTGGGTTCCTTTCCTAGGCCTGGAGGAGGCTGTGTCCAAATCACCTGCTGTGTCTTCAGTGGTGTAAACGCTGCGTACTAAAAAGAGCCCATGAAGGACTGCAGTGAACACAGTGTGTGAATTACTCACAAATATAAACTCTTACCCCTGCTCTAGCAGAAAGGTGTATCGGATCTGTTGGGTGGCAGGGAGTGTGTACACATTAAGTAGGAGGTGTGTTGTACTGCTTATGTGCCATCGGCAGTCTTGCGGTTGCTGTAATAAGCGCTGCTTTGATGGAGGGGTGTTATCTGTGGAGGGCAATCATTCAGTCTGAATCCTAGCACGTGGCTGAACTTCTGTGCATTGTCCTCAAGTCCATAGTTGGGTTTTGGGTTTTTTTTACCTGGATGAGATTTGAGAATGAAAATCAGAAGTGTTTTCTTGCATTTTCAACATATCTGACTTACAGTTTTAAATCGCTGCTTTTTTTTGTTCTAATTGGATCAGTTTTCATCAAATCATGATGGCAGAAAATGGCACAACTCCCCAAGTAAATGTATAGGTACAGGCCTTCCAGGTGAGCAAGGCCAGTGTTCCCTCCCGGGGCTGTCCCCCTGCTCCCGAGCTCTGCCCCGCGCGCGTCTGGAAGGACTCCTTCACATCGCCCTTCTTCTCGCTCCCTGCCTTGGCTGGCAGGGCCTGGGGTACCCAGCATGGCCATGGAGCCGCGGGGCACACCGGCAGCCGCTGGGGAAGGATGAAAAGGCCGTACCTCATCTGGGGGTTCTTATGGTGTTTTGCACCTTGGTTTGTGCTTCTGGATTTCTACTTGGAGCCGTTGATGTGGGTATAGTAACTAAAACTGGCAACTGATGTGAAGGCATTGCTTGCTCTCCTTTCTTTGTCCCCTGCCCCCCGTTTCAAATGGTGTTATTTAATTTGCCTTTTGTTTCTACCGTTGTGTTTTTCTCTTTTCATTTTGACGTAACTTGAATATAAATCTGCCTATTTTATAGACGTCTTTACTTGATTTTTCACCTGAAAGGAAATGGTGCTGACTCGCTTGCTTACGCATTGACTCCCTCCCTTGAAATCATGCAACTGTCTGTGAAATATTAGTCTCTGCAATACATTTAGCAAAGGCAGTTGCCTTGGACTTTGTGTGTCTTAAAAGTAATTGCTAGTTTTTCCTTTTTTGTGCATGTATAAATCTAACTATAAAGGTTGTAGCTTCTGGGAGTCTTAAAGGTAAGTCATCTTTCAGAGCTCAATAACCTTGTTATATGCCGTAATATGGAATGTAGGTCTCAGTCTGTATCAGAAAAATTGCTATAAACTATGATTATCATTTTAAAAAATAATCAAATACAAGCATTTCCTCATGTATTTATTTTTCTTACCCATCTATAAATAGGTGCGTTCCATGGATGAACTGAATCATGATTTTCAAGCGCTTGCTCTGGAAGGACGGGCTATGGGAGAGGTAAGTGAAAGGCCTATAGAAAAAATTCTGTGTGTTTTGGGGGGAGGAGGGAAATAAAGAACAGGTTTTGAGGCTGCTGGAATGATTCTGAACTTGAGAGTTCCCCATTATGACTGTGAAGCGTGAGTGTGTGTGTGTGCTGTAACAAAATAAAAACCTGTCAGGCTGGAATACATCTTAGTAGGAGGAACAGCTAAGCCCTCCACCTGTTGTATCATCAAACAGTAAAATGGTGGTTGTAAAAGAACAGTTAGAAATATGTCTTGTGACAAGTGTTACAATACTTGTAGCATGTTTATTTTGGGATCTAGTGATCTCAGACCCCATAATATTGCGGGTTGTCTGACATTGTCTGCTGTCCTGTTTCCACTCCTGGCCACCTTTTGGCTCTTGTCAGAAAGCACAGGGCAGTGTTTAAGGTTTAAAGTAGCTGGGCAACGTAATCGCGGGCTGCAGGGGCGAGAAGTGCTTCGGGCAGGTCAAAGGACTGAGCCAGGGAGTTGTCAGATAATGGGCCCTTCAGTTCTAACTTTATAGAAACCCAGTGAGAGTTATTTTAATCTCGCAGCGCAGTAAGGAGGTGGCAGCTCTGGGGGAGATGGCCATTGGTTTTCTTTGGAAAGAGAGAATTTACTTATTTTTAGGGTGACTTGAAAGAATAGCAAGTTACCATAGGTGGCTGTGTTAGATTCCCAAAAGCTGGATGTAAATGCTTCTTCTCCTTGCCTTGTTCCCTTTTCCTTTATAGTCAGTCCCTTTAGAGGCTTGTGGAAGAACAGAGATGAGAAAATCATGTCTTGTAGGAGGATATTAATGTGCGTCAGGTCAGCTTGATACAGGGCTGTTTTGGAGAGTCTTCCTTTTTGCGTTCCTGTCTGTCAAGTTCAGACTAGCTTAGTTTCTCCATGTTTAGTCCATCCTATCTCTGTTACCTAGTTCTGTGAGTCAAATCAAAAAATAAAAATCCCTAGAACCCCAAAATTTTTTTTTTTTTTGAGAAAACAGCAAACCAGTACTGTTGTGTGGTGGGATTCATAAGAAGGTGCCCTCAGGTGGGAGACCTCAGGGAATTCATGGTGCTTGCAGCTTGGCTTCTCTCCTCTCCTCCTTTCTTTCTTTCTCTGGAAGATCAGAATACAGAGTTGCATTTTAGTTTGACAGTACTTGATAGGAAAATCTTTGTTTCTCCAGGTTATATTAACCTACATTGAGACTACTGACTAAGGGTAGATGAAAATGATTTACGAAGGAGAAAACATGACATTAAAAATCTGTCTAAAGCTGCTGAAAAACAGCTGATGTGCCTCCATATGAAGCATGCCAGTGGAATGACGGGGGTGTGAATGTTCTGTGAATATTATTTTTTAACACCACTTGAGCAAGAAGTTCATTTTCAGATATAGAGTGTACGGGCTCTTTGAAAGCCTGTTAAGAGTAAGTACGGCACTTGTTTTGTCCTTAACGGGGCATTAGGTCATGTTAGCTTAAATGCCTGAAGGCATTCCTAAATATGCTGCTTTTTACCAACTCTTAGCTGATTTAGCCGTTTCTTGAGAGAAGTGAATTTGGGTTTGGTTTTTTGGCGGATGTGAGGTTTGCCTTCCAATGATGACTTGCCTTCCCCCTCCCCATCATCATCTTCTTGTAACTGATGCGGAAAGTTTTGGAGATGGCACCCTTTTGTCACTGGGGTTTTCCACATATCGCAATGTGCATCTTTTTCCAGGGAAGGTGACACTTCAACCTTCTCTTCAAGCTAAAACACGTTTCTTGTTTCTCTTGGGTTTTTCTCCTTTAGTCCCACAGTTTCCTTCCTTTATCCATTGACCTAGGTGATTCTATGATTCTATGAATTTTCTCTGTATTTCAACATACATCCAGCTGGCTGATTTAAGGAACTATGTAAAATGAGCTCCCTGCAGGATAATATGCATATTGGCTTCCAAGACCGTGTTCTTCAACAAATCAAGCTTTGATTTTGTGCAGGATACCCTATTTGTTGTTTCGGTGCCTCAGCAAGGCGCTGATGGCTTCCTCCCCTTCTCCTGCTCCTGGAATGCAAAGGAAACTCATGGAGAAAGTCAGTGTACTAAGGAAAGAAAATTAAGTCTGAAATAAATGAGGAAAAGAGCGGATTGGATTTGTATTTCTTGATCTTGTGTCTTCTGAGCCTGCAGGAATTATCAGTAGTCTCATACTTTGAGTTGATAGTGAAAAACCTGGGGGACAAAGATGAGGGAAGGAGTGTTTATGCCTTTTGTGTATCTTTTTATCTTCTTGTTCGTTTGCTTCTTAGCAAGAAAGAATCTCAGTGGCCAGTCCGGCCTAAACCACGACACAGCGTCATCATTTTTAGTGATTCAAGGAGTTTGCGCCTCTGAAGATATCAGACATTTTTTTAAGGGCACTGTCAAATGATTAAATCTCTTACCTGGATTTTGACAGCAGGATAGATAATATGCAGTGGTGAACGGATATCCTAATGTGGGGAAATTCGGAATAGTTTAAAAAAATACAACTTTATCTGCCTTGTGGCTGTTGCCATCTTCAAAGTCCCACCCTCCCCTGCTGCCACCAGCCTTGGACCCCTGAAATTTCTGTGCCAAAGTGCTATACTTTCTCAAGTGTGAGATTGAAAAGAAGAGCTGCAGAAACCCCTTTTGCTCTGCTCTAAAATGGAAAAGATTTATGCTGTTGATAACGGAAATGGTCGATAATATCAAAAGTCGCTTTCTAAAAGGCGTGTCAGTTCTCCCCCTTTATTTTGCACTCTGTCCAATCTGGTAGCTGTAAGGAAGGAAGTCATTTTGGAGTCTTGATACAAGTCATGTCAGCTTAATGAAGTCTTCACTGGTTTCGTATCAACCTCCTTTTCTTGGCAGATGTTGAACTGGAAAGTGATAAAACGCAATGGTGTATAGCAGTTGGTGAAGAAAGAGAATGGCACATCGGAAGTGGCGTGTTGGGTCTGGTCGGTTTTGCTGCTTTAGCACAAAGACCATGTGTCTTCTGAGACCGCTGTGTTCTCTGAGGTCTCTGATCCCACCCCAGTGATGCTTAGCCGAGGCTTAACATGAGCTATGCAAGTTCTCTTTCTTTTCTGGCCTTCGAGGCAGCGGAGCTGGATATCTGCTTTTCTTTGCTTAAATCCTTCTTATGCGTAGCTTTGCAATATTAAATATTCACGGAGCATGTTTTTGGGATAGTGGGCAGTGCAGAGAGACTGTGAGGTGGTGTTTGTCATCAGTGCATTACGTGCATTTTGAACGGCGGCAACATTCTTGACTTGGTAGTAGGTTATGCTGCGAGATAAGCCTGCGTCTCGAATAAAAGAGCAGCTGGGTGAGCAGCTAGCCATAACTTAATCCAGGAGGGTGGGAGGAGGAAGGGAACATGAAGACATTAGGCAATTGGTAGGTCCTTAACTTCAAAAAAGGAAGGAATTGGACTGAAAACTTGAAGTATGAATATCTGGGGTAACAGTGAATCTCGCCCTACTCTTGAAAAGAAATGCTGGTGAGAAATATCTTCAATTTTCACCTGATGAGAATTTAGTTACTGTTCTCCGCTGCTGTGCGCTGTGGGTTTTAGCACTGGAGTCTAGTGTAGGTCTGTCTCTGGGAAATTGCCAGGACCCATGGGCTTTGTCATAGTGGATCTCTTAAACAGCAAAGGCAGAAGCGATACATCGTTCTCCATATCCATACTTACGTTCCCTTGGTGCAATTGGCTAGGTCCTAGATAAGGCCTTGCGCCTCTCTCTTTTTCTTAAGCGGAGTGGTTGTTATATTGGGCCTAGGCATTCTTGTACCTGGTTTGAAAAACAACCAAAAAAACCCACCAACCCAAAAAACCCACGTGAGACTGCTTTCCCTGCTAATGATGCCTTTGCTGCGTTCTCATCAATTCGTGATTCATTGGCAGCTGGGCTGGGGAGTATGGACAGTTTTGAATAATGTTTCTGTGCAGTTGTTTTTACATCTCTAGTGCTAGCAGCTTTAGAAATGGGAAGATTGAAGCCGTGTTTGTGAGGTGCAGTGGTGCCACAGCAGCTACGCTGACATGTTGGTCAGAGAGCACCAGCACCAGAAGAGCCGAGCGAGAACGCACCGGGGCACGGTTAGGCGGCCACTGGCACTGGCCAAGAGGCAGCTTTTGGCCGTGGGGTCAGTGAAATGCAGTTAGATCACCTACCAGCTTCCCATCCTGGCAAAAAGGAGATTTGTTTCTTTGTTGGGGTGTTTTTTTTGTGCTCTCAGACTCTTCTGCAAGCCAGTTTAACTCCCTGAGCCGGCAGAAAGCTGCCTGTTCTTTGGGATGGGCCAGCAAAAGCCATCCCTCCGGCAGCAGTCAGCCCCTCCGCGCTCCAGCCGCTGGTGGCATTCCAGCTGGGATTGCTTGCTGTGTGCTCAGCCTCCCGAGCTTGTTTGTTTTTTAGATAGCAACATTTTTTTTCAGGGTAGATAACATCTTAGTGTTTGTAAACCTGCGGTGCTGCCCAAATGTGACTTGTAAATACACGCTCTGCCTTCTCCTACCTGTTGCTGCAGATAAACCGAGTTCTCCAGCTGCACAGATGGCTTCTTTTATCTTAATATTTGCCTTGTCTGAAGGGGATCAGTTTACTTAATTTGTCTAATTCGTAATCCCATCTCAGTGGGATCTATATGCACAGGCTCTGTACTTGTTGACTGTAGAATTGCTTTTGTTGCCGTGTAAGTCGTCCCCTCCTCCCCGCTCTGCTAAATTGAATATTGGCCTAACTCTGTAAGTCCCCTGTAAGAGGGCTTAGAAGGATTATTTTCGTACTAGATAGAGTCAATTTTAATAAAAACTGGGGAACAAATAAACTAGTCTAGTTCTGAACTGCCGCATGTTCTTTTTTAATTTCAAACCTGAGGAACTGGATGATATTCACATAAAATAATTTTGTTTGGGGGGTGTTGTTTTTTTTTTTTTGCCCATTGCAACTGACAGCTTCCCCTGAGGAAAAATTCATTGTCTTGGGGGCCTGTTGTATAATTCGGTACTGCTTGCTAAACCTCTGGTTTTGGTTGGAGCAGTATTTTACAGAACAAGGATCCCCATTGCCATCTGTTAATATTGCTTTTTTGGTTTTTCCCTTCCCCAAAATCTGTAAATAAATCCAGAATCTGTACATAAAATAAACATTTAAATTCTGTTTCTTTCTGCTCATGGTACAGAGCTTCCAGTTGGAAACTTTATTCTTCTAGGGGAGAAAAAATTAAACTGGAGGGACAGAGTTGTAGCAGTTTGTGCAGTAAGGGGGGGTATGTGCGCACGAGATAGCGAACATTAGAATTTCTTCTAATCCTTCTCTGTGATTCACTGCAAAACCCTAAGAAGGTGTTTGGGTGCAGTTCTTCAGGATCCTGTTGGGTGGGTGTGTTTTGACCCTTAAGAAAGGGGTAGGGGTAGAGGATGGGCAAAACAATAAAGGGCTAACTTAGTCTGAAGTTGCCCTCCAGCAAGGTCTTGCTAGCTTTTGTGGTAGTGACCCAGTCTGTATGGTCAGGAAAATTGAAATATTTATTTAAATGAACAACCAGACTACAAATAAAAGCTTGCTTTGTATATTCCACTTCATAACACAGCTGGTTGCTGTGGCTTGTAAACACATATTCATATGAAGTGTTCGTTTTCCATATCTTTCGGTTGGGACCGTACGCCTGCCTTGTGCAACTGTACGTGACATGGGTCTGAACCTGGTGCCCCATGTCTGGGGGTGTCCCTTTCCACATCTTCAGTGTATTATTTTGTTACAATTGAGATTTGAAAGTGTCCTGTGGGCTGTGGCACGCTTGTGTTGGCAATACTGGTTAATTTGATTGAGGGATTATTTGATTGAGGGATTGGAGCATCTCCCTTAGGAGGAAAGGCTGAGAGAGCTGGGACTCTTTAGCCTGGACAAGAGAAGGCTGGGGGGAGACCTTATGAATGTTCACAAGGATCTAAAGGGTGGGTTTAAGGAGGATGGAGCCAGGCTCTTTCCAGTGGTTCCCAGTAACAGGACGAGGGGTAACGGGCACAAGCTGGAACAGAGGAAGTTCCGATGGAATACGAGAAAAAACTTGTTACGGTGCGGGTGCCAGAGCTCTGGGCCAGGCTGCCCAGGGAGGGTGTGGAGTCCCCTTCTCTGGAGACTTTCAAGCCCCGTCTGGATGCCGTCCTGAGGGATGTGCTCTGGGCAATCCTGCTGTAGCAGGGGAGTTGGACTAGATGATCTCTAGAGGTCCCTTCCAACTCTGAAATTCCCTGATTCTGTGATTTTTGTTCTTAGAGTGGCCAGAAGGTGCGTTTGCAAACGGATTCCCTTGCCTCCTGGAGCCCCTCAGCAGCCACGTTCGCAGGCTGCCCTTTGCCAGGGCTCGGGCCAGTTTGCTCCATGGCCCTGCAAAAGGTTGTTCTTTCACAAGAGGGGCCTTGAGGGGGGGACACGTGCTCTGGCGCCTGGGACACCTGGGGAGACACGTCTGCCTGGGGTTGCTGCTGACGACGCAGCGTTTTCAAAGCATGGCCTTCCTCCCGTGAATTCTGCTGGAGCTGCCGGTTTGGAGATGTGTTGTAAATTTTCAAATTAAATTTAAAATGAAAAAAAACTCATTTTGCTGCCACTGTTTATATTTCATGAGAAAGTGAGTATTAATGCCAAGTATTAAATACTTGAAGCATTAATACCAAGAAGGGAGGTTGAACTTAGTTACCTGCAGCAGCCCTCCTCAGGAGAAGCAACTACCGAACTTTTACATGTGTTTGCGTCAGATTTTAGGATTGCTCCAAAAATGCTGAGATTCCCTGTTGCTGGGACTGCACTGACCAGGCAGTTGCTGGGCTCCCTGTTGTCCTTTTCTGTGCTGCTTTCCAGATGCAGATTTCCTCTTAGCTTTGCATTATATTTGGGGTTTTTTTGCTTAAGTTCCATTTTGCCTTTTACCTTAAAGTAGAAATAAATTTCCTAAGCTTAGAATTGACTAAATGCTTTTTTGTGTGTATCAGGAAAATTTGGTAACGTTTTGGGAACTCGAGAGCTTATGAAAGGAGTTTAATTTTCTTGTAAACTAAAGATTGCTCTTTCCTTGAAAAGCAAATATTCTGCTCACTTCTTTCCTGTCTCCTTTCTGCAAGCCCATGCCCCTTCTCATCTTTTATTTGAGGTGTGACTGCGGAACAGATGGTGTCCTTCTGGAAGGTGTTGTCAAAGGAAATGCGAAGCGTTTAGTTGCAGCTAAAACTTTGTTTAATCGGCCCGCATCGCTTTCTTCAAAATTCCTTGACATGGAGTGAGGAGGAGAGTGGTTATTTTTGCTGGGGTGGCGGCAGCGGGAGTGAAAAAGCTGCGTTTCATGAAATAAGGGAATGACAGCGGCTTACAAGAAATCGTAACACACCTGATGTGTGTTTATGTTTATACATACTTGAGAGCACTGACTTGGCTTTCACCTCCTCGGCGTCACCCCGCGGTGCAGATGGAGGAACAGGTTAGTCTGTGTGTTTTGAAGTGAGTTTTGCTGATGGCGGTCGCTTGGCCTTACGTTGCCTGGAGTTACCTTTGGCTTACGTAGAAGGGGAGCGCTGTGCAAGTTTCCCAGCTTTTCTCTTTCAGTGGAGAGAATCACGAGCAGTCCTAAGCCGCGTTTACGATGCAATGATAAATCCTAAAGTCACTGACACGCTTCTAAAAAGTGAGTGACGTGCCGATATCTCATGATATTTCTTCTGCTGGTTGCAGAGAAGGAACAGCTGGGGAAAACGCTGTATTGAAAACTGAGGTTTTTTTCTACTCAGTGGTTTGAGACTTTAAAAGAACAAGTTGAGTCTTGTCCTCTCCATAGGAAGAAGACAATAAAAGCCCAGAGGTAGCTTAGCACTTAGATTAAAAATGCTTTCTTTAAATTTTAACCTTTTTGAGAGGTTTGGGTGAAAATGACTTGCTGCAGAAAAGGATTGAAACTAAAATGAGGTACCTTGTAGAGAAAATAGGCAATTAAGTGGTCTTGCTTGGACAGACCATGGCCAGGATACGGAATTTGTGGGCAGGGGTGGTGTGCAAATATTGAAGAACATGGGAAAACAAAAGTTTGGCGTTTCTGTACTGAGAAGTTCTGATACTCAAAGCCAGCGTTTTGAACGAATATTTGACCGTAGGGAAAGGAAGGAGAGACTTCTTGTACACATGGAAGAAATTCTTTGCTGTGAGGGTGGTGAGCCCCTGGCCCAGGTTGCCCAGAGAAGCTGTGGCTGCCCCATGGTTGGAAGCGTTCAGGGTCAGGTTGGACGGGGCTCTGAGCGACCTGAAGGATGCTGGAAAGATGTCCATGCCCAGGGCAGGGGGGTGGGTTAGATGATCTTTGAAGGTCCCTTCCAACCCAAACCGTTCTGTGATTCTAGACTCTGCCTCCGTAACGAACGCCGCGAGGCAGGGTGGGTGCAAGCCCTGTGTGTCCCTGACACTTTTTGCGCGGGTGTTTCATCTGCCCCGGGGACAGCCCAGGTACCAGAGTCCGTACGTCCAGGTAGGGCTGAAGTGCACATACCTTTGCAGGACTTTGGAGTACGCTGCACTGGGCTCGGGCACAGAAGGCGAATGAGCTCATCTCATCATTTGTTTGAAAACTAGTCTGAAGATCTTTGGTTTTGAGTTAGCAGGAGGGAGGCTATTGCGAGTTGGAAGAGGAGGTTAGGGTGGGGAAGTTAGTTACACAAGTGTATACTTCCAGTAGAAGAAAAACTGTAATTTAATTGAGCAACATTTATCCATAAATAAGTTTTGTTTAGCGCTGTGGCAGCACACAGCACACACGTGTACCGTGTCTTCATCCTTGGAGGATCTCGTCTGGTTCCAAAGCGGCGACCTCTTTGCTGGCGCTCCTGGCCCGAGAGGGGTGTTACTCACCTCATCCTAAAACTTGACCTGTTGCGTGTTAGTTTGAGATGTTGATTCAACCCCTGTAGGTGAGGATTGCCTTGTTTTACATTCCGGTGTGCTTGTACAGCCGACATGCGGGTGTACGCATCAAAGTTTCAGTTCAGCTGGGAAATGCCCCCGCGCCAGCTCTGGCTGGGGGGTGTTCCTGCAGCTGGAAAGCCCGCGCAGCTCCGTACAGCTTGAGGTTTGACTGCCAACAGCGCTCCTGCTCCGAGCTGTGCTCAGCCGCCGTGCCTGCCCTCCATCTTGTGCCTGCACAAGGGTTTTTTTTCCAAAGGGATTGCATTTATTTATTTATTTTTCCCTCGCAGGCGACTGCCGTGTGTAAGTCGTGGATTGATCTTATTCTCTACTGAGCTCAGTGCAAAAGCAGGATTACTTTCAGTCGACAGCAATTTTGAGTATTAGTTAAATAGCTGAATGTAATTGCTCTCTTGTCTGTGGTGGGGTTTTTCTTTTGATTTGGTTTTGTTGGGTGGTTTTTGGTTTGTTTTTTTTTTAGGATTTGAAAGGAATTCTGCTTATCAGATGTGGGGTAAAATTGATGTTGCGTTCATTATAATACTTGTCTTCTGTGTAATCTGTCCAGTTACCCAAATCTGAACCTCAGGTTTAATCTCAGATGTACAGACCTGCTTTGCGAGACGTTTCTGAGTAAACAGATCTTCCTTAAGTTAAAAAGTAAATGGTGAGCGCAACTTTCCTGATTGTCTGTCTTAAACCAGAGTACTCTTCAGTCATTTATGCTTGCTCCATCTTCAC
Source organism: Dromas ardeola (assembly GCA_013398915.1). NCBI lineage: Eukaryota > Metazoa > Chordata > Aves > Charadriiformes > Dromadidae > Dromas > Dromas ardeola. Next base: position 55,394 of record VYZM01004773.1, on the reverse strand, counting down.
CCAGCAGCCTGTGTCCTCTGTTACGCTGTAGCCTTAAATTTGCACGTCTGCTGATGGAGTATTGAGTTATCAACACTTCTAATATATAGGAGACATCGACTAATCTGATGATTCTTGTTTGTTCTATGGTAATTTCAAACAGATGCAAATACTTGTTCATCTTTCAGTTCCTTTAGTTTTATTCCAAGTTCAGCAGGCAAGGCTCATTTATTTTGGTAACTTGCTCTGAATACGCTGTTGTTTCCTGCCTGAACTGTGAACATCTCATTCAGCCAGAAGATTTAATTTGAAGATAGTATGCTTGACATCTAAGGCACTTAAGCAGGGCTCGAAATTCCCCTTGCCATATGTAGATGCCGTGCGGCAGGTGTTTCCTCGGTGAAGCTGGTATTTTCAAAATACAACTGCTAAATAGGGCACATCACTCTTTCTGCCATCTTCTGAACTTCAGAGCAATCTTCCTTGGATTCATTCAAGCCGAGGTTGACTTTCTGTCTTGTTCTCAGTTAAGTGCCTAACCTCTTTCTCTTCATCCGGTAGGAACAATACATGCGTGGTAGGTGCGGTGGCCCAGAACTGTTCACTCCTATTAGTGTTTACAAATAACCTTCATAGCGTGGAGAGTCCTCAGGTCCTCAGCAGCCATTCAATAAGCGAGAAGTGAGAGCTCTTGGCACCTCTTGAGTTATTCTGTCCCTGCCAGCGTCAGAACCTCCATGTTTGAGGGCAAGAATTAGCACTGGAAGTGCTGGGTAGTTTTGGAGGTATCCTCCCAGCTCAGGTGGAAATCGTGATAATGTTCTGATCGGAACAGTTTTTTCCGCTAATATTTTTTCTGGAAATTAGCTCTCATGCTGGGAGGCTGGAGAATGTAAATTGTATGTGTGTGCTTACGTGTGTGGGGTTCATAAAGCATTTAAGAATGTAAGAGGATTGCTGAGATTGAATCATTATCTCAGTTGCTGTATGGCTTTCACCCTAGGAGTATATAAATATTTTGATTATAAAGCATATATCAGTTTGTGTTTAATGATTGATTCATGTTTAGAAGGGAGACGCTTATGGTTTATGTTTGCATTTTATACTTATTTTAATCATGCTTTGTTTTGTTTTGTTTTTTTAATTGCAGCAGCTGTTGCCGGGTAAAAAGTTTTGGGAATCTGATGATTCCAGCAAAGATGGACCAAAAGGGATATTTCTGGGAGATCAGTGGAGAGACAGTGCTTGGGGAACATCAGGTAGCTCAATTATTTACTTAATTTAGTTGGGGTTGAATACAGAAATGTGCGACTCATCTACTCGAAATTGCTGGCCAGTCTGGATGACACAGCTTTTCAAAGATTTTTTTTGGAAAACACCTGTTTTACGTAATAGAAAACTAACAGAAAAACCCCCATTGCTTTGTGATAGAGTTAAAAGATATCCATAGTGATAAAAAGGTTGTCTAATGTGAACGTGTGTACCTTTATGTTTATCTGCTTAAAAATTTTAGATTGCCATTAAAATTTCAATTTAAACTTTCTAACTTATTTTCTGCCTTGGGATGGATTACGTTTAAGTTTGAACAAAGATATTAGAGGAAAAAATTAGTTAAAACCCCAAACAACGCCACAATTTTTTTAAATACTAAACCAACCAATCAAAACCCTGCAACATTCACTTTAACAAAAAAAAAAAAAAAAGAAAAAGAAAGTGATGTTTTGAATTAGTAGTGTTGAAGTTTATCTGCCAAGAATTTTGTTCTTGGATCAAAGACTGCCCCTTGTTTTGGACTTAAGAGGAGAGTATTCAGGTTGGTTTTAGTTAAACGTCAAAACCAATCACACGTGTGTGCTGAATTTGAAATGCTAACCTGTTACTTTTTGTTTTCTGTGCTTTCTATTTGTAATGAATATGCTCCTTAAACACTGCTGAGTGTCTGGTGCAGTTTCCAAACAACTGCGCAGAGCTCCAGGGGAGATGTGATTTAGAGGAACTTCACTCTTGTGTGGGTGTGTTTTTGTTGGTTTTTTTTTTTTTTCCTGCTGAAAATATCCATTATTAAAGTGAAGGTATTGTTTAAATTTCAAAATGGCTGTGAAAAGGGGATAAAGCTTCTCTGAATCCGCTGGGTTGAACCTTGCAGTCTGGCTGGGTGCTGGGGAGATCTTGGGGAGCTGCTGCCTCCGGCTGTCCGGCCTGCCTGCCCGCAGCGGGTCTGGGGAGCAGCGCCTGCATCCTGCCCTCGGCAGCACTTTGGGCCTGGTTTTATGAATATAAACCAAAGTTGAGGGTGGTTTAAAGGGCTGAGCCAGACTCTGAACAGCAACAGCGGAGAAGGAGACTTTCTCCTTTGCTGCCTCTGTGGTTGGGCGGGTTACATCCACCAGACAGGCAGGGTAGACATCTGGGGGAGGTAACCTCCCACGCTGGCTGATCGCAAATCTCCATGAGTCAAAGCCCTTTGTCTCATCTCTTCCTCTGTTTATTCTCAATTAATCCTGTGCACCTTACAGCCTTTATTCCTGAGCCACGGCCTGAAATGGTGTCTGTGAGTCAGGGAAGTCATAGTTTCCCCTTTTGCTCATCTAAAATGAAGAGAACAGCCCCGGGCTGGGCAGTTGGTCAAGGTGGCTGCCCCAGAGCAGCTTGGCGGTGGGGTGCGGAAGTGTCCTTGGCCAGACTAGTTTGTTCCGTGAACAGTGGAACTAATGAAGCCTGGCTTTTTGTAAGATGCCCCTTGCTCCATCCATTTTCCTTTCTGTGTCCACAGTATGCACTGCAGCCCGCCCCTGTGACTGTGGTTTTTCACTACGCTACCTTGAAGTTGTAGTTTTAAAGCACTTAAAGGCAGCACCGCCAGAAGAAGCAGTCCTGTCTGATGCAGGACACTGCTTTCTCCCCTCCTGGTGGTACAAGTGGTTCTGCAGCAGTGCAGTGAAACCTGCTGTGGGGAACTGATTTGCTTTAAAACCAGCTTTTATCTTTTCTTTGTTAACTTTATCCCGGAAAAGCCTCCCCAGTCCACTTCCCTTTGTGGCCACATAGATGGTGGAGCGAGAAGGCAGGAAAGTGTAGCCAGGAGCAGTGATAGAATCGAATTACTTCTCTTGACAGCTTATGCCCGCTTTATAAGGAAGCTACAGTATCAATATCATTCCATGGCCTTTCCACCATCCCCGGTCTGCTGCCTATTATTTTTGACTCGCTGACTATTGCCAGGCTGAGCAGCCAGGAGCAGAGAAGCTCTTCCCTTCCCTGGCTGGGGATGGAGGGCCACTTTCTCCTGCCCAGCCAGCAATTTTTACAGAGCTCGTAAGGACTTGGAGACATTGATCCTTGGTCTATTCTGGTCGGGTCTCAAACCCTCCTGGTAAAGGGACGGGGCTATTGCAGGAGGCTGGGGATGAGGAAGAAATAATGAAGTTCTCAAACTTTTCCTTGAGGGAATAGCAGCTAGGAGAAATGCTGATCATGACATGAATATGGCAGTTCATATGACCAGGAAAACAAATATAGGCTGGTGTAACAGTAGGATGACATTTTAAATGACAAACCAAGACTGATTGTTTTTCACTGTACTAATGCAGGAGTTTTACTAAAACTAAAATGTAGAACTTTGGGGTTTTTTTAATGGCAACCTTTATTTGGAGACTTAAATTTATGAAATTTTATGATTTTTAGACTGTAAATGTAGTTATCGCTTGTAGGTTTACAGGTTCTAGTATTTAAATATGAGAAAGCCATCCTGCTTTTTCTAATGGACATCGTCAGAGTCAAAAAGCTGGCACTTCTTAGGACAATAAAGACCCTAGAGAGTACGTATTTAATGACTTGCCTCCTTTGAATAGTTGGATCTATTTATAAGAATTACACATGTTTTTGTTCCAGATCACTCTGTTTCCCAACCAATTATGGTTCAGAGAAGACCTGGTCAGGGGTTTCATGTGAATAGTGAAGTCAACTCAGTGCTTTCACCACGGTCAGAGAGTGGAGGACTTGGAGTTAGCATGGTGGAGTATGTGTTGAGCTCATCTCCTGGAGATTCCTGCCTAAGGAAAGGAGGATTTGTAAGTGTGCCTGATTCTGACATTTGAGTTCCCATTATGTTGTTTTCTCCATTTGCTGCTTGGTTTGTTTGTTTGTTAATCCATTCCTAAAGGCAGATGTTTCTTTTAGTTGCTCTTAGTTCAGCTATCTTTCTTAAAATGGGCTGGCTTGCAGTTTAATCGTTGTTCTTGACTTAGGGGACGGAGTGTGGGAGATGGGTGTAAAGGATGTGAAGGTTGCTGCTGTTCCCTGGTTCTTCAGATAAGCACACCGGCAGTAACACCCCTTCTAAGCTTGTCGTTGGAAAAGCATGCAAATATAGCTGTGGTTTTTGAATGAGCCTGTGGCTGCTTTGGTGCTGGCTAAGAACAAAAAGCTCCATGTAACGATGCTAGAAACGTAACGTAGCTACAAAAGCCACTCCAGCTGGGGAATGCTTCCAAGGGCATCTCGTTTCCTGGGGAGAAATGGCGTTAGTCGCTGTGCTTCATGGGGTGGGAAGGGAGCACAGTCGCTGCTGCCTCCAGTCTAAGGATGTGGTGGGAGAGGCATAATCAAATCCCATCCCTGGAGTGGGGAAAAAGGGGCTGCATTTGAGCTCTCCCTCATCAGCCAAGTGCTAGATCAGGAATTGTCAAAAAACGTAAAAGCGGAGTAGGTTTGTTACTGTTCGACTGCTGTGCTCATCTCTTCAGGGAGCTGATTTGTGGTTTCCTTCATCCATCCTCGTATTTTTGTCCCTCATTAGTGGGCACCTCATAACCTTCTTGAACCCGAAGCCTAAGAAAGGGGATTTTTGAGAAATGAACAATCAGTGGAAGGAGGCAATTTATCATCCCAATTGGGGGTTCGAGAGGTGTCTGCTCCGCAGCAGCTGATAGCCAGGATGCCAGTTCTGAAAGGAAGGGTCTCACTGGTGAATATCACGTTGTGTGGGGGAGAATTGGGCTCCAAATCTATATTTACAGTTGGCATTTCCAAGTCTGTTCTTTTAATGTTAAGGAAGCAAAATTAAGAAGAAGCATCACACGATGAATGCTTTTAGAATAATATTTTTTTCTAAATATTGGGGGGGGGAAATCCTCCCCTCCAAATAGAGAGAATGGAAAAATGATTTAGTTGCTACAGGGTTCCAAGGCCCCGTTATGTACGGAGGGCTTTTCCCTCAAATGAAGTGGAAGATGGGGTTTGAACGTCGGTCTTTGTGACAGCACCAAAGCTGTCTCTGATAAATATGTTTATATGCCCCTTGCTGGTTTTTATCATAAATTATGTTGTTTTTCCTCTCCCTTTTGTTGTTCAAAACTCTGCCCCTGGCATAATCACCCTTTATTCTTCTCCCAAGTGAAATAAAATGCAGACATTAAGGGCAGGAATGCTGCAGATGTAATACCACTCACAAAATGCTCAACAGAACAGAAATACTTTTTTTTTTTCCTCATTTTTTTTTCTTTTCTCCCTCCCCACACACACCCCCTGCCCCCCCCAAGTGTGCTTTAGGATTCTATGAACCAACGATCGAACTAGTCTTTGACGTGAGTGCTTTTAAATGAGCCGTACCCTGAAATTCACTGTGCAAATCATAATGGCCCCCAAAAACGAGGTTCTGCTCAAATACACGCACTTGTCCAGCCAGTTACTGCGTCTTTGACACCGAGACAGTGACTTTCGGAGAGGCACTAATTCAGTTTATACCCCTTCGATACATGCTGTCGTATTTAAAAGTTCCTGAATTAATTTTGAAGTGCCTAAGTGCTATCTAGAAAAAGGATTTGGATAAGTATTCTTTCAAATTATTTTGGGGTGGGATTTTAGGGCCCATCGAAGCAGACCCTGAGTTACTAAAGGGAAGAAACTGAATAGATAGATAAAACCTCTCTTGGAAGAGTGAGAACTAATTCCGTCATTTCTTCGATTATGATTGACTGTTTTGCTTTTTTTTACATTTTTGTTTGTAAGAACTAATGTTTGCAAGTGACTTACTTTATTGTGACGTGTTTCTTTGATTTGTTACCATCTCGGCATAAAAAGAAAATTGATCTGAAAACTAAGCTTATTAAAATAATGTCTCTCTTGCCTAGGGGCCAAGGGATGCAGAGAATGATGAGAATGACAAAGGAGATAAGAAAAATAAGGGCACGTTTGATGGCGATAAATTAGGAGATCTGAAGGAGGAGGGGGATGTGATGGATAAAACAAACGGTTTGCCTGTGCAGAATGGAATCGACGCAGATGTGAAAGACTTCAGGTATGTGCACCATTAGGTAATAATTAATCGGTGCCACACTTTTTTGAAAGATCTTCCATGCTGTAGTGAAAAAGCCTTTGACTCGCTGAAACAGTGTCATAAAGACGTTACAACGTACACAGGGAGGCACTGTCGGAAGGTGGAGGATAACATCTGATAGCTCTCATCTGCGCAGACCTCGTTCTGTATAGTGTAATCTTTCTTTATTTTCACACCTGTTTTTAATTACCCTGTGAGGGATTCCTATGGAAGTACCTCCTGAAGATGTTAACTCGTTTTATATGCTAGTCTAAATGATAGTTGGGGGTTTGGACTTGTTCCTTGTAGCTCTCAAGAGATTAAAGCCTTCCGAAACTGGGGCTGTCGATGTAATCGATGCATCAGTGTTTCTCGCTCGCTCACCCGCTTGCTGGGCCTCGTGTTGGTGTGTAGGAAAACTGTAAAAGCAAAACAAATGTACTGCTGGCCCTCGCGTTGAGATGAACCGTTTCCCACTTGAGTCCAATGCTTGTGTTGGGTAATTTGGAAACCATGGCAGCTACTTTAGAAAGGTTTCGAGTGAGATACAATGCCTGAGCATCACATGGTTAATAATTACCAAATAGCTTTATGAAAAAATAACATTGGCATTTCTGAAATCCTGCTTTGTTATGACTGAGAAGGAGAAAATAAGGACTGTATTTTTTATACTTGTACTGTAACAGGTCTTTGAGGCGGGGAAACTGGGGGTTTTGTGAGTGTGGTTTTTTTGTTTGTTTGTTTTTTTAAATGCATAAATTATTCTGTAGGATTCATTTAGGGAACTATTTCAAACCCTCCTTTAACTTTTTTTTTTCCCCTTTTTATCACAACATCGACAAGTGGTTCTGGTGAGTACTAGTGTCTGTTGCTGTTAATCAATGCTGTGACATAGCATGAAATGGACGTGTGTAGTGACCAGTATCTTCTCTTCCTGCCTAGCCGTACACCTGGCAACTGCCAGAACTCTGCTAGTGAAGTGGATCTGCTGGGTCCCAACCAGAATGGATCAGAGGGCTTAGCCCAGCTGGCGAGTACTAATGGTGCCAAGCCGGTGGAGGATTTCTCCAACATTGAGTCCCAGAGCGTCCCTCTGGATCCCATGGAGCATGTTGGCATGGAGCCTCTTCAGTTTGATTATTCTGGCACTCAAGTACCCGTGGACTCAGCCGCAGCCACCGTGGGGCTCTTCGATTACAATTCCCAACAGCAGGTAACGTGTCGGCAGCTGGTCCTATCCTACCGTTCCGGTTCCTCCAGCAGAGTCCTTGTGGGGTTGGGCGTGAGCGCGGCTTCTTGGCCTGGGGAGAGGGATGGAGGAATGGTTTCGTCACCTTTGCCATCTATAGAACGCCGCATGTGTCCTCCTAGGGAGCTCCGTGCAGGAGAGCTATGGACCTGGAATAAACACCAGTTACCAGTAGCACTTTTCTGTGTCTTTAGTCATTTTTAGCTTGAGTAAGTTCTCATTGGAGAAGAGCTTTAAATTAGTAAAAACTGCTAAACAAAAACAAACTTTACCCTTGCGCCCTTAGAGTGACTTAAAGGTCAAATGGCCGTTGAGCCTGGGTGTTGCAGCCCTGCGTTGGGGTCTGCAGTACCCAACTGGAGCAGGCTGAAGGAATAATGAGTTTAAGGTGGCTCCCTCCTACCTGAGCATGGGTTAAAAGCCGAGGTCAGAGTCCAATGCTACAAAACTTTGATCTCGGCCCAGCGGGTTGGTTTGACCTTTTCTCCCACGCAAGCGGCCCAAGCTTCTCCTCCCGGCCAGGGAGCGCGAGTCCTCGCTCTGCTCTTGGCTTCTCCTGAATGCGGGGCCCAGATCCAACCAGCGACTTGTAATCCACTCCTGCGCCTGCTAGTTTGGGTAACGATTGTAAACTTTTATTGCCTTCCTTTTGTAACTATAATAGCCCACAAAGAAGAATAAAATCCTTTGTTGTAGCTGATTGCAAGAGTATATAACTAGCCCTGGCTTTCCTGAAGTATCTGATCTTTTTCAGCAAAATAGCCTGTTGGCAGGCTGTGCTGAGGAGAGACTGTTGCCAAGTTTGTGCTGAAGGCGGAGAGTTATCGTAGTCTTAAAAGCAATGTAAATATCTGTGTTACAGCTTCATCAGTTGTTTTGTTATATAGCGTGTTTGGGAGGTTAATGATGGAAAATTTTTTAATGATTAAACTCAATAGCTGTTGTAGAGTTCAAAAAGAAAAAAACCTAACGCCTAGTTTCAAGTCTTTGTCTTACTCCGGTGCAGGACCTCGAATGCAGGAATTGCTTTCAAAGAATGAAACTTGTCTTTTTTTTTTTTTTTTTTTTTTAAAACAGTGTATTAGAGCTAAATAAGTGAGCAGCTTTTTAAAGAACTGTTAGATATGGGAAAATAATTGCAGGAATGCGAAGCCTGTAATTGGCGTTTTGTCAGTGTTTTCTGTTTAAATTAAGGCTCATTTACAAGTTCAAGTACTTTTTTTTT
>VYZM01004773.1:5833-43951 GCA_013398915.1 Dromas ardeola | reverse complement strand
GGGGGGGGGGAGAAAGCAAGCAGGCAACAGAATAATCCGACAGCAGCAGGTGAAGCATTCAGGCTTTGAGGAGTAGTGGAGTCTCTTTTTTGTGTACTTCTAGTTTAAAAACGGATCATTGACATGCATTTAGGAGGTATGGAAGTCATCGCACATGTAAACTGAGCACAAGAAAAAATGGATTCAGAGAAGATAAGTGCTTTTTTGCCCTTAAGACAGGCAACTAATAATCTGGCCCTTTCCTCTGCTGTTCGCTTTGGCTGAATACACATTAGCGGACTGGAAAAACAGATCCCAGCGGTGCAAAAGAACATGAAAGCTAAAGGTTTTGGTGAAGTGTTTTGAAGCCGAAGAAAGCTAAAATATTGGATTGCTGAACTCCATACAGAAGTAGACCAAAAAGCCAAGGGTGGCTGTTCTAGATGCGTCTACACCCAGCAGTAAGGCAGTTTAGGGAATATGTATAGTTTTTTTTCTGTGTCTGCTGATGCTGATCAGTGAACGAGATGTTGCTGGAGACTCCTGCAGAGCCAGTATCCCTCATTCCATTTTCTGTAGGTCACATTTTCCATGATGTCCTTGCTTTTTTAAACTAAAAGATGTCCGTGGAGCATTTGATCCGGCTCCTAATGACAGATGGTCCATTAATGAAGATCACACCCCTTAGAAGCACTCAACTTTGAAGTACTGTTGAATGACATGTTTAAAGAAAAAGAAAAAAAGGAATAAGAAAAAAAAAGAAAAAAGGAATAAAAAAAAGAAAGGCGTGTTCTGCATAAAGACTGCTAGGAGTCTTCCTGATGTTAGGCTAGGGAGGTAATAAAGTAACTGTGGATTTGATATGTTTCTCCATAAGCAGCATTACGATATTCCTGGGATATATGGAGGGGCCCCGGCATCTTAAGTGGTGAGCAATCTTGGAGGAAAGCAGTTGTGACTATGTTTTTGGCACGCAGAACATCAATTCTGGATCCCCTAAGTACTGAGTTTCCACATCTTACACCTGATACTGATCCCTTACATATTTTTTTTTTCTCCTTCTGCACTTGTAAAACCAGAAGAAAACAGAGGTAGAAAATTACCTGTCTGTTTTTCCTTTCCAGATTTTCTGCCTAAACAGTGCAGTTGCTCATCCTGCTCTCAGGAGAACAAACTCCAATTTTTGCCTATAAAAAAACCACCCCACCCTAATTTTCTGAATGATTCTGGGCTTCTTGATGCTTATGTGTTTCTGCCAAGAATTTGGGCAGAATTATTGCTGCTGCTGACAACTGAAGTAGCTCGCTTGTCTTGTCTGAAAGGAGGGCAGAGATAATAGCTGTGAAAATTGTATAGCATTTAGGCCCTTTTTTTTTTTTTATTTTCCAAGTGAGTGGGGAGAGAAAACATTTATCACAGTGGTTTGTGAAGTCGTTCACACCTCAGAAATGATCACTTTTGGAAGTAAATGGGGATGAACATCGCTTCTGGATAGTTTCAGAGTGGCTGTTTGGCTGGTGTATCCTTAAATGTTTTAATTAGAACTGAGTGATGGTCTGCTAATGAATTAATTCAGGGAGTGTTTCGTTTAGGTAGAGGCATAGGAAGCTGGGAAAGGAAGTGTTTAGTAAGGACCTGGATGAATTAAAAAAAAAAAAAAAAAAAAAAACAAAAAAAAAAAACAAACAAANCCAAACAAAAAAAACAAACAAACAAAACCACAACCCAACTGTAAGCAAAAATACTTCAAAGACTAATGTAATCCTCTTTTTTTTTTTTCTTTCTTTCTTATTGAGAATGGCTGTTCTCAGTGATGTTGCCCAGTGCTCCCTAACTATGATAGCAGCTGGAGCTGGTGTTGCAGCTGTTGATTTGCAGGTCGTTATGGTTTCCACCTTTGGAAACCATTGGAGCAGGCAATTAGAGGCAGCCAAGGGGGTTTCAACTTCCAGGCTTTCCTCGTACCCCAAAGGGGGATCTGAACAGCAAATGAGTAGGCGAGAAGCGAGTCTTATTTTAGGGGTAAGTCCATCCGCTGGCAAGGCCAAAATCAGAACAGCCCATAGAAGAATCATGATTTTGAATCATCCTGATAAAGGTGCATCACCTTAATTAGTAACAAAATTAAATGAAGCAAAGGAATTGTTGGAATCCACTGCCAACAGTTGGAATCTGAAGCCTTGGGTCGTAAGAGATTCAGCAGATACCTTGTGCAACAGCTTTTATATCTACTTGCTCTGCATGGTTTCTTAACACTGCATTGCTTGTTCATGTTTATTGTCATGGTTAAAAGTTTAAGATTATTTAAAAGCAAAGTGAAATCCTTTACAGTTGTGTACAGTTGTGTTCCTGTGAGGAGCAGGGAGTTGAACTCAATAGTCCTTATGGATCCCTTCCAACTCGAGATACTCTATGATTCTATATGCTTTGGGTGACTTAACCAGAAGTCCCTGGGTCTGGTTTCTGTCTGTGGTCACAGAAGAACTTACGCCCCTTGGGAGGGTGCGCGCAGGAGATGCGGGAGATGGCGGGCTGGTGGACGAAGGGAGCGTTTTGTCCAGGGCTTTGTGAGCTACGGGGGCTGGCATCCCCTCTGGTGGCTCTGAATCCACCCCAACTGCAGGGTCTCTCGCACACCTCACTCTGCCGTCCCGTGTGCCCCTTCAGGCCATCGGGAGAGTTGGGCGGGTTCTCCACTGGTGTGACGGTGATTTAGCTGTGCTCAGTGTCGGTGATTTAGCTGTGCTCAGTGTCGGTCGGGATCTGGAATTGCTCGTGGGAGCTGGTAGCGATCCCCAGGCTGCAGTTAGGGCTGGTGGGTTTGGGGAGGAGTTGGGGAGAAAATGGCTTTCAGGCATTGTGCAGAAAATAGCAGAGAAAACCCTGGCTGTGGTTTAGCTGTACTTCAGAAATAGATACCTTATTTTTTTCTGGTGGATTATCACAGGCAATTGATTTCAAAGGGGTTTGGTTTTTTTCGTTTCCTTTTGAAATGTTTCCCTTTAAAGAGGAGCATCTGTAGTTGTGAAAATAAATCTAGTGTAAAGGAATTACTTTAAAGAGAAGTAAGAGAATGCTTTTTGTGTGTGAGTAAAGGACCACTTTTGTGCTTTTGTCCCTTCAGTTGTTCCAAAGACCGAATGCACTCGCTGTTCAACAGCTAACAGCGGCGCAGCAGCAGCAGTACGCCTTGGCAGCTGCCCATCAGCCTCACATAGGTAAGTCTTGCATTTAATACCTTACGTTTTACTGGATTTCTGTTAGTCCTTAGAATACGTCGGGGAAAATAGCAGAGAAAAAGGATCGGTAGGTTTTAGAGAATCCTAAATGTGTTTTTGCACGTGGTAGTCGACACGCAAGCAGAAGTATAGTGTTTGAAGATTTACTTGAAAAATTCTGGAGGTCTCTCTTGCACGCTTTGAAAGCTCTAGAGCATTCATGTCTGGCGGGAGCGACACTCGTACCCTCGCTGAGAGTGCTGTTCAGTAATGAGAGCGTTTTGAAGTACTCGATCCGAGAGAGGCATGAATTGGGGTAAGCGGCACAACGCACAAAGGGAAAAATGCACAATTCAATATACACCTGAATATGCTTCCCATGGTTCGGCTGCTTTAGGGCTGACTTTAACTTAATATGAATCATGTGTTTGCATAAACTACATCTTTATTAAACCAGTATAGATTAACTGGGAAGAAAGCACTTAGTCCTGTGCGTAGAAAAAGAGGAGAACTGTAGAAGGGCCACTCATGGGTGATTGGAGTTAAACTATCTTAGGGTTAAACATTTCTAGCAAAATAAGCGATTTAAGTGGCGGTTCTTCCTGCCCAAAAGCCCAGTACAAATGTGTTGGGACCCTCCCAGCTCCGTGCAGTGCACTTGTGTGCTTATTGGAGTTCAGCGATAGACCTGAATTCAAATCATTTAGCTTTTTACTTTAATCCCCTTCACCTCCCCTCCACGTCCCCCTCCCGCCCCCCGGTAATTTCTCTAATCATTAAACTGTTTCCTTGCAGAGGAAGGGAAATGCCTACACGGCAGTTATAGTGCCTGGTGATGTTGTCTCTACACTCCTGAGCTCCTTCCAAACTAACTTATTGACGTACTGGTATTGTGTAGTGGGGATGGAACTCAGAAAGTAGGGTAAACTGGTTCTTGATTAACTTGCTGTGGAAAATACAGAATACTAACAATTAATTAGATAATGTTAATACCTCTCTGGTGTTGAGTCACCTAAACAGTAAGGAGGTGTCAGAGATACCTGAGCAATTATGGGTATTGTATATAGGCTATTTTACCACTTTAATTTCCCTTATGGGGCACTGCGTCCTTGGAATTAGGTTTCTTCTCTGTAAATTGTATCCTCTGTTCTATTAAGACTGGGAAATGCAGTGGTTGCTCACTCCCTATGGACAGCAACCTGTAAAAAGCTTGGAAATACTAAAGCGACCCGAGCTTTTTGTGTTCGCCAGCCAGGTAGCCAGAGGTATTTTGGTAGGGTTTCAGTTCTAGTTAAGTTTGTTTTTACTGACAGGTATGTTTTCAGCAGGTTTAGCTCCTGCTGCCTTTGTCCCCAATCCGTACATCATCAGCGCCGCTCCGCCGGGAACAGATCCCTACGCAGCCGGACTCGCAGCAGCTGCCACGTTAGGTGAGATGCTTCCAGTTGTCTGTGCCTTCCTGACATTTTTCTGTACCAAAACTGCCCATGAGTCTGTGATTGTGGAAATTATTAGCACATTGGAATTTCTATGGAGAGATAATTATATACCAGTGAGTTGAAACGGAATTTGTGTTGGAAAACCTATTTTCTGTAGATTAAATGTGATAATTCTTGTGTAACGCTTGCTATGGGCTCTCTTTCTGTTGAGGGCAAAAAACCAGAGCAAACCTGAAATCAAACACTTGCAGACATAAATGTTGTTACGTGTTTGGGGTTTTTTGGTAACTGACAGTAGTGAGAGGTACCTTTGAAAATATACTTGTTAAATGCTGGAAAGATGGAGGCTGTGTTTCCCTGCCAGGAAGTTGTATCTCGATGCTGTTTAGCTTTATTTACTGTAGTGCATCCTGCAAACGGTATCTTTCCCTTTTGCTCGGGTCTGTTAAGGATTTATGCTTTTTAGGTTCTGTAGGGAAAACCATCCCGTATCTGCTGTGAGCCTTATACTATGGGTATGCGGTTTTCCAGATGGCGAGCAAGGATGGTGGCTCTTGTCTTTGTGCGAGATCTTTCTCCCAAACGTTCATCTATCAGTTTCCAAATTCTTGCCAACTGTCATAGCCAAAATTTGTTGTATCTTGAGATGACAGCTCGGTAAAACAGTTTATCAGACAGTGTGAAGAACACACTGTACGTTGAACTCTTGCTGTGTATACCGCAAAGTTCTTGCCTGAGCGTTGAGGACAAAGGAAGAATGTACTTTCAGAAGAACAGTTTTATAACCGTGTGTTGCTTTCCCTGGGCCAGCGGGAGAGGAAGCCTTCTACGTTTTAAATCAAAACTGCTTGGTTCAGGGTAGTAGGGATTTTAAGTGGAGCCTCCACGCTCTTGCCACACTCCGCTTACAACTTCCATACTCCCTGCACATCCCTTGGGATGGCTCCTACCAAACCAAACCCAGGAACCGGCTGGTTGTGCGGGAACAGAGCGCTCTGCCAGAGAGCGTTGTGGTTTGGTACGTGACTCTTCGGCGTGTTTAACAGCTCTTGCATAACCGCTGCTTAGCTTCTAAGCTTCGAGGCCAGTGTCAGGTCAAGCTCTGAAATGGGATTTCAGCGACTGTTACCCAGTCGGATGGTGTTTTTAGTGGATCGCATGGAAGTATGTAAAGAATCAAGATTACAATTTGAAGATGGGCTTTGGACTCTTTGGCTGTTGTGAGTGTTGCCTGCTGATTGCATAATAACGATGCAAGATTAAGTTTAGGTAACAACATGTTGTTGGCAAACAAATGACGCTGTGATTAAATGGAAGAAAGCCAAGAGCTAGAGTACAAGGATATTTCTAACAGTCCAGGGGTCGATAAACTATCATGTGATGATGAATGTGTGGCGGTGAATGAATGACCTGAACTCTTGGTGGCAAATATAAGTAGGAAGCTTCAGTCAGGACTTATCAGGGAAGAGGAGCTAGAACACTGGCAATTCCAGTTCCGGGCGGAAGAGGTGCTTTGTAAACGAATACCATCAAAAGAGGATTCCGGTTGGCCTTTTTTCATCACCTCAGCGCTGCTCAGGCGAGTGCTTATTCTTCAGTAACACGCTGCAGTTCAGTGGAGCAGGAGGTCAGCGTCTTGATTTCATCGAAAGACCACACATAACCGCTGCCAGATTTCTAGGAAACGGCAAGCGTGTCTGCGACAACTCCTTTTTTTTTTTTCCCCTTTTTCTCAGCAGTCTTGAAGCCGCAGCTGCCTGAATATCTGAGTGGGGCCTTAGAAATTTGATCTAGGAAATACCGTACCCCAGGTTACTTAAAGCATCCCCAAACTTGACATCAGGATCTCTGCTTGGATAATTTTTAAACTTCGTGACTCTTGAAAGCAAAACAAAAGAATGCATGATGTGCTACAATGTACATGTAGTGTTTCACCGCTGAGAAATATGAGTTTCTTCATCCATCTCATTGGGCTTTGGATCCTACTAGCTAGAAATGCCAATGTAACGAGCTTCACTCCTTGTTGATGTTTGGCTTCAGGAAAAGCATCTTTTCTGTCTAGACTGGAGCAGTTTTGAAAGCCTTTTCTCTGTAATGGCGGAGTGCAGCATTGGAGGGACGTGGGGCAATTGGGATGCTTAGAGTTAGGTATAAAGTCAGGCGGCCTCCCTGATGCGTGTGGGAGTGTTAAATTGGGAGGGCTGGGAGAAGTTTATGAGACGAAAGAAATGAGTTTGGAGTTGTTAGTAGTTTATTGCTCACAGTCACTCTTAAAGCGGAGGGGAAATTTTGGCGTGTTTTATGGTGGAGATAATTCTGTCGGTTAGCATTCTGCCTTTATGGCAGCTTTTTCATGATTTTAAGACTGTCAGCCCTGTGATAATACTCTTTTCTTCCCAACAATAGTAGCATTTTAAAGAACAAATTTGAATGCAGAGGGAAGGGCTTCCTAGACTCAAGAAAAAAATCACTTGCGAGTTTAAACCATGGGGAAGATACTGCTGACTTTAAAACGTGTTGTGAAATTGCCTTCTATCATTTGAGAAAGATGTCACTCAAGAAATCTTGCCTTTTGTGAGATAAGTTGGGGGAATGTTGATTCCCTTGGAGGTGGTGTGTTACAGGTAGAAAAGTGTTTCTGTTCTTTGTAGAGAAGTGGATGCTGGAATGATCTGCATACGGGAAAAACGCAGTGTTCCAAGACGGGAGGTGGGTCGGTTTGGATGTGTCTGCGCTGGGCGGCTCCAGCCTGGCTTTCTGAGAAGCCCCAGTCACTCGATGCTGAGCTGTGTCCCGTGCAGAGCCAGCTCAGAGCTGGGGATGGGTGTGGATGCCTGCACGTACCGCCCAGGACCGCGGGCTGGGGGGAGCACCTTGTCGTGACAGGCCAGAGGGACGGGATGTCAACCAGAGGGACCTGGACGAGCTGGAGAGGTGGGCCCGAGCAAACCTCATGAAGTTCAACAAGGCCAAGTGCAAGGTCCTACACTTGGGTCGGGACAATCCTCGTTATCAGTACAGGCTGGGGGATGATGCGGTAGAGAGCAGCCCTGCGGGAAAGGACTTGGGGGTGCTGGTGGATGAAAAGCTGGACACGAGCCAACAACGTGCGCTTGCAGCCCAGAAGGCCAATGCCATCCTGGGCTGCATCCAAAGAAGAGCGGCCAGCAGATCCAGAGAGGGGACTCTCCCCCTCTGCTCTGCTCTCGTGAGACCCCTCCTGGAGCACTGTGTCCAGCTCTGGAGCCCTCAGCGCAAGAAGGACGTGGACCTGTTTGAGCGGGGCCAGAGGAGGGTCATGAAGATGATCATAGGGCTGGAGCCCCTCCGCTGTGAGGACAGGCTGAGAGAGCTGGGGGGGTTCAGCCTGGAGAAGAGAAGGCTCCGGGGAGACCTTGGAGCCCCTTCCAGTCCCTCAAGGGGGCCTACAGGAAAGCTGGGGAGGGGCTGTTTGCAAGGGCATGGAGCCATAGGACGAGGGGCAATGGTTAGGAAGAAGTTCTTTACACTGAGGGTGGTGAGACACTGGCCCAGGTTGCCCAGAGAGGGGGTGGAGGCCCCATCCCTGGAGACATTCAAGGCCAGGCTGGATG
This sequence comes from Dromas ardeola, assembly GCA_013398915.1. NCBI lineage: Eukaryota > Metazoa > Chordata > Aves > Charadriiformes > Dromadidae > Dromas > Dromas ardeola. Next base: position 35,722 of record VYZM01004773.1, on the reverse strand, counting down.
AGGCTCTGAGCGACCTGGTCTAGTTGAAGATGTCCCTGCTTCCTGCAGGGGGGTTGGACTCGATGGCCTTTAGGGGTCCCTTCCAACCCAAATCATTCTATGATTCTATGCAAGGGTGCCATCTCCTCCCCCAGATCTGTGCCGGCCCCGGGCGCTGCCTGCCAGGATTTGCCTGGGGCTGCCCACAGCCCTGCCCATTCAGCTCTTTCTACCCCGATCCTTACAAAGACACCACTTCATGGATATCTGCGGTTGCCGTACCAGGAATTGTGAAGCGATCAGCTCACAAATCACGTGTAATTGATGAAGTTGCTACTTGCAGCCTCACATTTTCAGCCGTGAGTCCTCATCCTTGGCCAAGAGCAGGTACGGCTTCTGCGTACAGAGATCTGAGTGTGAAGGCTGAGATGAAAAGCAGAAATGTTGTGATGAACACACTTACAGATGGTTTTGCTAATGTTTCTTGAAAGGAATATTTGTGGCCAACGTGTAAGACGTAGTAGTGGGAATATTTGATTTCAAAGGCACTAGAATGGCTTTTATTTTCTCATGTATGTGTATCTTTAATAAGTGTAAAAGCAGGTGCAAATATCTCCTGAAGTAAAGAAACACTCTGGCGTGTTTTTATAAGTCTGGCAATGATGACACACTTGCCCTCACTGAGAACAGTGTTCAATAATGAGCCTCACCATGCGCTCAAATGAGCTGAGCCAGACTTGCAGCTCTTTTAAGCCCAGCTGCCTGCAAACTTCAAAGACTTTGTGCCTCTTCTTCTTTTAAACACCTAAGGCTTTTGCAGATCTGATGAGCAACCTCTAACTAGGAAAAAAACTCCATCGAGACTGTGCTGGTTTGATAATTAGAACCGAGATTAAAATAACCCAGAGAGATGCCCACATTTTGCCCAGATAAAGGGTATTGCAGTGACTTCCCAGTAGCCTACGGGCAAACGCAGACTAATTACCTGCAGAAAACGGACAGTTGCAACTATTTTCCTGTTGAGTGCGGAAGCACCTGGGCAGTCGCCGTCTGATCTGCATCGACTGAATATAAACAGGTTATAGTCCACCGATCACCTCTGTGTCTGCTCTGGTGAAGGTAGGCAGTACCATTGTGGGACTCACTCATTTTTCGCAGGTTTTTTTTTAATTTTAGCTACCACTGCTGGGGAATTCCCAGGTTGGAAGGTAAGAAACAAGGGGTTGCTGCTCCAAGGCAAATCTGAGGAAGGCAGACAAGTCACCTTCTCGGGCTGACGGGACACAGTAAATCCAGCAAGGGTGGATTTCACGGCAGAGGTTTAGGGAGATACACAAATCTGAGTGTTTAGCACGTATTGCTGAAGTGCCTGGCGTTAGACAACAGGCTGCTTTAACATCTCCTGCTGCACACAGAGCTGGGCACGCGTGTTAATGGCGCTACAAACCCCTAAATTTAGGGAAAGTACAGTGCTTGAAAACAAAATAATAAAGGAGAGTAACTATTATGCTTTTGAAATATGAATTTAATATTTGCAGTTAAAGAGGAAATGGGTGTCCTGAAGCGTTGCTGCATCTCGCCAGTGGGCAGCAGTGATTGGGAGCAGGAGCTGATCCAGACTGGCGCGCAGCGGGTCGCTTTTGCATTATGTAGTAGTTCATTTGAGACAAACACATGTTACTGTACAAAAAAACAAAACCAAAAGAAAAAAGTACTTCCTGGATTTTTCCCTTTTTGTCATACCCAAGCTTACGCTCAGCAGTGTCTTTTTGCATCTCCCTTTTTGCTGTCATCCCTTATTTTTGGGGAATAGTTTTTAAGTCTCTTGGGGCTAACGCTTATAGGCTTTATAAGTGTTACACTTGTTCTGCTTGCAGGGTCTTACTGTAAGACGTAACTAACAGCAATACTGAAACGACTTGGTTAGAACTCAAATGCTAAGGATCTCTCTTAAAATAGAAGCTATTTTTACTCCATATAGGAACAAGCGTGTGGTTCAAATTCTCTAAAGACTTGTTTATTCTACAGTGTCAAATACGACTGTGGCACTCTACCTTAAAAAGACTAGCGTGCCCGGAGTTATTCCTGCTGTGGGGAAGGAACCCATGGGATAAGTGATGTATTTGAAAAGCAAAGGAAATGCTTCTACTTTTCTGCTGACCTTTCCAAAAGATATACAACAGACATATTAAAAATATTATTGGATTCACGTACGTGTTATTTGGTGGGAGGGACTCTGCTGTTCAGCGCAGAGTGCTCGCTGCTTCCTCGGTGTTGTGCCACTAGAATTACTTAAGGATATAGGCTGCTATTCTGCTATCGCCAAATTAAGTGTGCGGTGTCCTGACACTTGATAAAACACAACGGATCTTCAAAACTTCTGCTTTTTCTGGTGCCTTCCAAGATTATTATTTGTTTTTTATAAGCCTCTGAAGTTGGAGGAGGAAGGGGAATGTGGAAAGATACAGGATCTCCTTTATGGTGGTTTGCAAATGCAAAATAGGACTGAGTGGCTGGAAAAATAACATTTTAAACACTGGAGAATTTATGCTATCTAGATACAAAGAGGTGTCTTTTAATTTATTGGGGAGCTAAATAATAGATACTGTTGACCTGTGAATGTCAGCTGAGATTAGAAGAGAGTTGTATATCTGTACTTAAACAAGTTTCCTTCTCTTTTGGTTAAAGTGTTGGTCCTTCACTGTAAAATTAGGGCACAACAATGAAAGGACAGAATTTCAGCAGGATCACTTGGTAGCAGAATTTGACCTCATCCAGTAAGGTAAAAGCAAGTAAAGGTGAAACTTCAGGTCTGGCTTCTAAGCTTTTTAAAAATGAATAATACAAATGCCAGAATCCCTCTGTATTTGCAAAGGATTTAAAGCAGATCCCCTTGAAATAGGATTTGTTAAACCAAATGTGATGAGCAGGTATTTTTGGTGGCGGTTTGCTGTGTAAGGCGTGGCACGCTCCAGAAGCTCACCGATTGCCTTCCCCTTGTAGGTCCGGCGGTTGTTCCTCACCAGTACTATGGAGTTACGCCCTGGGGAGTTTATCCTGCCAGTCTCTTCCAGCAGCAAGCCGCCGCGGCTGCCGCTGCCACTAACTCGGCAAATCAGCAGACCACCCAGCAAACCCAGCAGGGCCAGCAACAGGTAAGGGCTGGGATGCTTTCCACGTCGAGTCATTTATGGGGAACACATCAGCTTTGAAGAATCCCGATTTTTTTTTTTTTTTCCTCAATGACGGCTGCCAATAGTGTTGTAATTGAGGAAAAAAGCCCTTGACCTCTCTTAAAAATAGGAGAAAAAACACCTGGACGTTCTGTTATGTCATTTAAGCATCACGCACGTGGAGGATAGCACGCATACACTCGTGGTGGTGAATTATTGTGTGTTAATGCTTTGCAAAACAACCAAACAATCTCATCAGTTTGCGAACACCGCTGAGTGACACCGTAGCAAACTGGTGTGCAAGTGAAAATCATCGTCTTGCATTCTGTTCTCATGCCCATCGCTGCAGCTTGAAGGCCACGGCAACAATGAAAACGTGTGTCAAGTACTAAATGTCAATGAGCGTGTTCTTATCTTATACTGCAGTCCAGTATAGGATGCTTCTTTGACGAAGACTAGCTTTAAAAGGGTCAAAATAACAGCAGAGTGAGTTGGTTTGGAATCCATGTGAGGACTTGAAGACAAAAGATGAGTTGCAAAAGGAAAACACTGAATTTGCTATTTTTATAAGGCAAACTGTGCAACTGTTTCGCTTTAGTCTGCACAAAAATTTGGAGAATTTGACACTTAAAAAGACAAAATTGATGAAGTTAGTGAAGGTTTTTCCATATGATCTGCTGCTACCCCTTTAAGTGTGTTAGAGATGAACACTGAGACAGGGATCTGTTGCTTAAATGGTATTTGCTTTTTTAAAAAAACAAGAGTTCACACTGGGAGCGGGTAAGGGGAACTTTTTCCTTACGTATGTTGTAAAGGATGTGTACGTGATGGGTTTGCACCATCCACCTCCTCCGTCTTAATCCCTGGGCAGTGACAGCAGATAGGATTGTATAGCCTGGGCTTTTTCTTCTGTTGAAAATTGTTATGCAGCTTTGTGATGAATCGCTGTGTAATTTCTTGTTCAGGTTTGTGGGGTTTTGGTTTTGGTTTTTTTTTCCCCTGTACTTGGAATTTAACTAAAGCATTTTAAAGGTCTGGTATTTAATCATCGTTGTACCTCTGATGCAAATGACACAAATGTGAATCTGGCAGAAGGTGGAAACTGAGAGACTGGTACGAGAATTAAGTGAGAGCAATGATTTTCTTCCTTAATTGTTACAAAAAGCCATCTTAAACGTTTTACAGAGTTGTATGGGAGTGCAAATTGTTGGCCTGCTATTTAAATCAACATTTAAAAAAAAAAACCATTCCAAACTTTCATACTAAACTGATGGTTGCTGAACCTGTGTAATGAAGTTAAATGCTGGGAGGATGAGCGGCGTCCCACCATCCTTGTTTTGGTTCTTGTTCCCCTTGGCCGGGTGGTCGGATACGCTCCGCTTTTCTCCTTTCCCACCTCGGCAGGGCCTGTAGGATGGGTGTCGGGAAGCGGCCTCGGGCTCCTGTTACCCGGCCGGCTCTCCGGCACAGCCCCGGCTGGTTTGGCTGCTGCTTGGGCCTCGCCTGACCTTGGCTTTATACAGTTTTATCTGCCTTTGTCCCATGGTACTTCCTGCTTGGAAACCAAATGGGTTCGTTAACCTCCCGAAAAGCGAGGTGGCTCCTTTTTCATAGTAACACAAAACCTTCCTTTCTGGTCCTCGTGTGTTTGAGACAGCGATTAGAGGAGATAGCGATTGGCAGCTGAATTTATCAGCTTCTGCTTTAAAAACTAAAGCAAAAACCACGTTTGGTGATATTATAAGGCCTTTTCAGATGATAAAAGTGAATTTTCACACCAGCGATTCTGGAGCAGTGGTCGGGAGGAGAGCACTTTGCTCCTGACGGAGTTAATGATCAAACCTCCGCAGCTGGCGGGTCGCAGGCGGGAGGGCGTTGGGCAGAGCTCCCGCACGACCCCGGCGCAGGTACAGCGGCATTAAGGGTGTAAAAGCCATTTACGCTGTGGCATTCAGACCGGGAGCCTTTCCCTGTACAGAAGGTGTGTGCTAAAAGAGCTTCTGCAAAGGCTTAGGCTATTAAAATAAAAATTACCGATCATCAGTAGCCTCTATGATATTTTTCATTACTTTTATAGCTGTGAAGCAGGCGTGAGCGGGGATCGCGGGTGGTGTTGGTAATGCAAACCTGCCGTCCGTAAGAGGATACAGTGTATATTTTTTGGGTGAAATTTGTCGAAGAAGTGCTGAGGCAAATGTTTTGGAAACTTGGAGCGATGATTATGGACAGTTGATTTGTGATGCTTAAGACATCTTAATAGCATATTTATAAAAAACGCCAACATTTGGCTTCCTGCAGCCTGCCATCCATGGCATATATTCCATGCGGTGCCCTTGCACCGTGCTTGTTTTCCAAGCACCTGCAACTTGTGAGACTCCCGAGGCTGAAGAGTTCATGTTCAGGCTTCCACAGCGATGGCAAACTGGGATAAACATCGAAATCCGTTAACTCCAGTATCCTCTCCCAGTCTCTCAGTGTGCAAAGTCATTTTTTCCTTTTACTAACTTTACCGGGTGACACAGACGGTGTTACTTTTTGCAAGCAGGCATGCTGAGTACCAAAGGACGGCTTTTTTAATAAGCTGACCTCACTAGTGGGTGCAGGCTCTTGCATCACCGCTTTGAGTGAAAAAGGCTTTTGCAAACAAAGCCTGTCACAGGTAATTACAGGAAAGGTCAGTTGCCGTCTTCCCTTTGGAGAGCAACGTGTGCTTCAACCACAGGAGCTACGTATAAGAGACGATGTGTGATCTTTGGTCATTATTTCCAATGAGTAAGTGTCGTGCCGTGTCACTGGGTCGCTGTTTTCTACGGCGGCTGGGAGCTTGGAAAAACCCGTGTCGCCTGGTGTCATCGGCCCCCAGCCCCCAAGTCGGGCTTTTTAAGGTTTCTGCTCAAGTGGGCTTTCGGCAGTGCTGCTGTGGCAGAGCCCACATGTCATCTGGGACGGGGCAGATGGCTGCAAATGCTTCTGACAAAGGATAAGGATTGAAGGTAGATCAAGAAACGAAAGAGGTCAGATGATGAAGCGCTTCCAGATCATGCTCAGTAAGCCTGGAGGGGACGTCTTATTTAAATTCTTGGCTGTGAGGGCGGTGAGCCCCTGGCCCAGGTTGCCCAGAGAAGCTGTGGCTGCCCCATCCCTGGAGGGGTTCAAGGCCAGGTTGGACGGGGCTTGGAGCAACCTGGGCTGGTGGGAGGGGTCCCTGCCCAGGGCAGGGGGGTGGAATGAGATATCTTGAAGGTCCCTTCCAACCTGAACCTTTCTATGATTCTGTAAATCGGGTCTTCTGCACTTCCCAGGTGCGAAGGCTTGTGGTGGCGAAGGCAGCTCTGTCCCCAAGGAGGGGGAGGGTTGTCACACACTAGTTGTGCAAGAACTCACCACTCGATGGTTGCTGACGCTCCTGCAAGTGTCTGATGGTTGCGCCTTACTCCTGGGTCCCAAAATAAACAGATGGCTGTTCCTCTGTCTTCTCCAGGTTCTACGCGGAGGAGCCAGTCAGCGTCCTTTGACCCCAAACCAGAACCAGCAGGGACAGCAGACTGATCCCCTGGTGGCTGCTGCGGCCGTCAATTCCGCCCTGGCCTTTGGGCAGGGGCTGGCAGCGGGGATGCCAGGTAGGGCTCCGAGGGAGCTGCACCTTCCCCGGTGCCCCGGGAGATCGAAGAAAATGGTATCTTGTGTTCGCGTGGTGTCACGATTGCCTGGCATTCAGCAGTATTTTGTGTTTATTGTTTTTCAGTTCTAATCTGTGTGTATAGAAAGCATTTTCGAGAGGCTGTTAGATGTGAGCCTCACTACCTGTGCAGCATTTAAGCTAAATTAGAATTTAGATCCCTGTGCCACAGATGAAAACAAACGTTACCAGCTGTATTGCTGTGCGGGTGCGTTAGTTGCTTGTGTGCTCCGAAGGATTGGTGGCTCCTATTGGAAGTTGCTTTCAGATTTTCCCGTGGATCATGCTAGCTTATGTGGCCTTTACTTTAAAACCTCAGAGATGTCTGAGTTCCATTCATTAGCCCTGTCTCTCCGTCCCTGCCAGGTGCTTGACTTTAACGGGATGAGGACTTCCCCTTCACAATTTCCTCCAGGCAAATACTAGTGGCTTAAAAACAAGAAAAGGAAACAGAAAAAAGGAAGTAGCATTTTATTCTGATGTATAATTCTGTGAGAGAGGAGCTACTGTATGAATTTGAGCTCTGGTCCGTGAGGCTGTGTAGGACAAATGCTTTTGATGCTCAGTTATACAGAATATTATTGTAATGGCAAAGGGCAAACGTAACTATTTTTTTGAATAATGTGCAGGTATGTCCCGCTGGTCAAATGTGAGAGAACAGGATTATTTTGAGCTCAGGTCTCCTCGCTGGAAGTGTCACATGGTGGTTACAGGTTGTTTTTTTTTTTTTTATGGTCTAAGAAGAATGTTGCTGTATTAAGTTACAAAGTGAGCTGTAATGTGCGTGTTTCCAAGCAATCTGCAGGTTTCCTTAAATCTGCATTGTTGGGGATTTTAGGGGTTATATTTGCGAAGCAAATATTCATGGAGAACATTCACTTTGTGACCCCACCATGGAGAATCACTTCACTTTTTCCTGAAAGTCTTATCTAAGTGTAGAATTCCATAGCGAGGAACCTAAAGAGCTATATACTACTGAAAACCCGTTACACTGTATACCACCAGCATACTTGGTGTAAGAGTTTTTATTTATATATATTAAAGAATATTTTATGATACATACCTTCAAAAACACATAACTTCTAGTTCCGTGTCTTGTTGCATGTGTGTCCACACGGAACAACTTCAACACACAGTGGGAGAGTTGGAAGCGCAATGTGTTCGCATACACGAGAAGTCCCAGCACACGTTGTACTTATAATGGAAAAGAAACAGTGCTTTTAGACTTTTTTTAGATACAGAAAATAGACCTTTTCACATATAGAAACAGACCTTTTTTAGACATAGAAACAGACCTTTGTTTATCTGTATAACTGAATTTACACAGAGGGCAATGCTAGTAGAGTAGGTTCAGGGGAAAAAGTCTTCTCTACCAGAAAGTCTTAGCTAGTATCAGGTTGTAGACCGTTAATATGGATTTTTATTTTTTTTTTTTGCTTCAGGAGAAGCAGAGCTGCTGTTGCTTTTTCTTTTTCCATTCAGATTTTCCTTTAGAAATCTTACTAAAAATCTACTCGTCTGAAGACGACTGATCTGCCGCGTGTTGCGTTGCTTGTTACCTTACCTGTGCTGCTGTGATCTGCCTCTCCAGGTTACCCAGTGCTGGCTCCCGCTGCTTACTACGACCAAACCGGTGCTCTCGTGGTGAACGCGGGGGCCAGGAACGGCCTGGGGGCCCCCGTCCGCCTGGTGGCCCCCGCTCCCGTCATCATCAGCTCCTCCGCGGCGCAAGCAGGTGAGTCCCAGTCCCGTCAAGTGAAAAATCTGCTCCGTCCCCGGCAGAGGGGCGACCTGGAATGCTCTGGGCTCTGCTGGCGATGACGACACCCTTGCCCTCACCGAGATCCCTGGCAGGGATCAGTGTTGAGAGCATCCTCTGCGCTCACTGTGGGCTGAGCCTCTAGAACACCCCCAGAGAGGTAGCGTCGCGTAAACTCTATTATTTTGCAAAATTTCATGGCAGTTATTTAAATGTATCAGCTGGCATCTGGTTTCCCACGTAATAAAGAGTTTTAGCCTGTGTAGAACTCCCAAATGATCACCTTGCATAAAATGTTATGTGCCTGGCCTTTGACATGAGTTGTTGGGTTTTATTAGGGTTCTTTGGGAGTCCAAGGCTTGAAAATGATTTTTTATTTTTTTTTTTTCAGCCAGAATCTGTGCGTGTAAGCGGTCTTTGCCAGTGTTAGCAATAGGTTACGAAATAGGCCTTTTAATTGTTTCCTTGTAATTCTTGTTTATTTTGCTTTTTCTTTTACTTTGGAACTGGCTGAAAAACAAAAGTACTTGGTTTTGATGTTGTAGCACTGCAGGATTGTGCTTCGTGCACTAAAGGACAACTTTGCTTCTTTCAAAACTTGTGTTTCTTAATTGGCTGTTGCTAAGTGTGTGGCTGTATTGATTTGAATCTTAGATCTTAAGAGAAAGGGAACATTTTTGTGTGTTTGATCTATGTAGCTCTAATAACACAAGCAGCAGTGATAATAATAAGGCATTGTTGGTATTCGGTGGCTCTGTGCAAGACTCGTGGAGCTCAGATATAAACTAAAGAGACTTTATACAGAGTTTGATGCGAAAGGGAGATTTTTTTTATCCTGAGACGAGAGAAAAAAAAAGTAAAGTAAATAAAAGGAACCTGCTAAGTTTTAACTTCCAAAACTGTTATGAAAATGGATTTTTTCAGTCTATACTTACAATTGGTTTTTTTCCCCAGCGGTTGCAGCGGCTGCAGCTTCGGCCAACGGTGCAGCGGGCGGCCTGGCAGGAACGACAAACGGACCATTTCGCCCTCTAGGAACTCAGCAGCCTCAACCCCAGCCCCAGCAGCAGCCCACCAACAACCTGGCATCCAGCTCATTCTACGGCAACAACTCTCTCAGCAGTAATTCCCAGAGCAGCTCACTCTTTTCTCAGGGCTCTGCCCAGCCTGCCAACACTTCCCTGGGGTTCGGAAGCAGCAGCTCTCTCGGTGCCACGCTGGGCTCTGCGCTGGGAGGATTTGGGACAGCAGGTAAGAACAGCAGCTTCATCATGGGGGGAAAGAGAGAATCACAGAATGGTTTGGGTTGGAAGGGACCTTAAAGCCCACCCAGTGCCACCCCCTGCCCTGGGCAGGGACACCTCCCACCAGCCCAGGTTGCTCCAAGCCCCGTCCAGCCTGGCCTTGAACCCCTCCAGGGATGGGGCAGCCACAGCTTCTCTGGGCAACCTGGGCCAGGGGCTCACCCCCCTCACAGCAAAGAATTTCTTCCTAATATCCAATCTAAATCTCCCCTCTTTTAGTTTGAGGCCGTTACCCCTTGTCCTGTCATTACACTCCCTGATCCAGAGTCCCTCCCCAGCTTTCCTGGAGCCCCGTGAGGGACTGGCAGGGGCTGGAAGGTCTCCCCGGAGCCTTCTCTTCTCCAGGCTGAACCCCCCCAGCTCTCTCAGCCTGTCCTCACAGCAGAGGGGCTCCAGCCCCCCCAGCATCTCCGGGGCCTCCTCTGGCCCCGCTCCAACAGCTCCGTGTCCTTCTGCTGTTGGTGCCCCAGCGCTGGAGGCAGCACTGCGGGGGGGTCTCACAGAGCAGAGCAGAGGGGCAGAATCCCCCCCCCTCGCCCTGCTGCCCACACTGCTGGGGATGCAGCCCAGGCTGTGGGGGGGTTCTGGGCTGCCAGCGCACGTCGTCAGCTTGTGTGGAGCTTCTCACCCACCAACACCCCCAGGCCCTTCTCCCCAGGCTGCTCTCCAGCCATTCTCCACCCAGCCTGGATCTGTGCTTGGGATTGCCCTGACCCAGGTGCCGGACCTTGCTCTGGGAGCAGATGGCTCCAAATGCAGCTCGTGGGCTCGTGAGCCGCCGGAGCTGGTGCTGGGGCAGGGAGCTGCAGGGGGCTCCTCTTCATCCCTCCGAGGTTCCATGGAAGTTTGCCTTTAGAGACTGCTTTGCCTTTCCAAACCTGCAGCGCTTTCTGGTGAAAATTCTCTTAGTAGATGATACAGTAGAAGTAGCAAAGTCATGAATTTGTGTTGTTACACACATTATCAGTCATCCCCTCGTTGCTACAGATTATGTTTTTAAACAGCTTTGAATTTCCCTGCCTTTACCCGCATGTGCTTGGTGGAGAAACCGGACTGACAGGGATTGGCTGCAGAGCGGTATCCAGTGTCCTAACTCTTAACCTCAGAATAATGGTTAAGTAACACTCCGTGATTTTAAAAGAGCTGATTGGAGGTGATTTCCATGCATTATTCTGGGAATTGTTTCTATCGTATACCCAAAAAGTCACTTATTGTGGTTGCAAGAAATGCAACGTATATGGTTTGGTTTGATTTGTTTGTTAGGCACCTGGAGACAAAGATTTTTTTTTTATTTTTTTTTTTTAGAATGAAACCAAACCAGAAAGAGGTCTGTGGTTGTTTTTTTTTTCCTCTCCTTAGTTTCTTTTTTTTTTTTTAAGTAGAAAAATTGTTTTAATTACGGCTTAGTCTCAGAGGTAGTAATTACATCCTGAACTTTCCTGCTTTCGTCAGCGTGAAGGGCAAGTTTAAACATGCCTTTTGAACCTGCTCCATCAGAAAAAATCGAGGGACATACTGTCACTGCTTCAAATCACAGTTTTAACTAAAAGTTATCCTAAATATTTTTCTTAAACCCAGCCTGAGAATTTGAACCATCTTGGATTCAGGTAAACACAGCGTTCACTTCTTTCACTTCGGTTTGTTTAACTAATTCAATTGAATTACTAGTTTGCTTGATGCCAAGATGCACAAACTTGTTTTCCCTCAATCAATGAATAAAAATGTGAGGCATTTTTGAATAGAACTTGTGTGCAGTCTTGAAAAATGATTAGTTCATTACAGTTAACAATTTCACTATTTATTAAACAAGATTTTAATGCAAAATTGATTTTTTTTTCTCCTCAAGTTGACAGTGCGTTTAAAGAGTTTGTATTTGACTATCAAGACAGCTCTTCAAAACAATGTTGGGTTTACGTGTTAAATTGAATTCTGATTTCCATCTCAATAAAGCTTGGTGCAAACAGAAGCTGTTTTCTAATATAATGAAAGGTGAGCACAAGGATTTCAAGTAAACATACGCGAAGCTGTACGTGCTCTTAAGTAAACACAAATAGATAAAATCTCATGTTGGATTTGTTTTAGCTCTAATGGCCAAAGAATAAATACTAGGCAACGCTTGGAGGGCGATCTAATATCTTCTGTTGGACTAAGTGATAGGGGAAAAGAGCTTTGAAGTGCACAAACCTTCTTCTGAAGGTTCACAAGCAAAGCGTTAAGTGTTTGTGTCCAAAAGCCAATGCGTTCGCTGTCGTTCCATTCTGTCCCTTCCCTTAGGTAGATTTTTAGCTTCTTGATCTTTCTGCATGTAGATTTTTGGAGCTGTGTTTCTCGATGTGTTCTATCGGTATAAACACTCCAAAACTATAAATGCAAAGGCAGGATTCAAGCTAATTTTTTAAATCAAGGATTTCTACTTAAAAAAACGTGGTTTTAATTAATGCATTCCATTTGGGCATATGCAACACCCTTAGGACAACAAGAGCCGGTGAAGCTGTCCCTGGGTGCTGGTGTCTTGTCTCTCCAGCCCGTTGTCTCGGGCAGTTTGTTGACATCAGGTAATTTTCCTCTCTTCCTCTTTTTCAGTTGCTAACTCCAACACGGGCAGCGGCTCCCGCCGAGACTCCCTCACAGGGAGCAGTGACCTGTACAAGAGGACATCCAGCAGTTTGACACCGATAGGACACAGTTTTTATAATGGCCTTGGGTTTTCCTCCTCTCCTGGACCTGTGGGAATGCCTCTGCCCAGCCAAGGACCTGGCCACTCTCAGACCCCACCTCCCTCCTTATCTTCACATGGATCATCTTCGAGTTTAAACCTGGGTAAGAGCCACAGTGACTGTGTCCCCGCACTGCACCTGGCTGCTCTGCTGTCCCTTGGCGCGGGGACGTGAGCACCTCGCTGCTGGGGAGGTGACATACCTGCTGGGGAGGTGACATACCTGCTGCCTGGTCCCTGCTCGCAGTCCGGTGGCAGGGTCCCAGCTTTTGCAGAAGAAACACCGAAGCAGGAGTTGTGTCACTGACACGATGTGTTTGTCTCACAATGGTTCCGCTGTTAAACAGGAAGGTTTCTGCGTTGCCCCCTTGTTTCCTCATCTCTAAATTAAGGGTAACGTTTCCAAGTGTTTGAAAACTAACTGCTTTTCTCGCACAGATCTCAGTAACGGCACCAATTGTTTGTTATCCTTGAACAAGACAGATACGGAGGGCTCATCCTTAAACTTGTCAAATGTTTTTTAAAATACCCGTTAAGTTTTCGATAATAAATTACTGAGCTTAGAATACAGTTTCTTCTTGTAACCAAAATAAGCGGTGTTATCTGGAGCAGCGCTGAGCTTTTAGCTGAGGATCTGGTGAGTTTGCTTTTGAAAACTTCCCATCAGTGTGGCCTTATCAAAAGCATATTAGCGCATGGGAGAGGCCTTTTTAATCTCCATAAGATACGTTACTTTATGCAAGCTGCATCTTCTGGAAGAGCTTCTAGTTGGTGTAGAGCTTTTGCATATAAAATAAAGAAAGCAAATATTAAATAATAAAGCAATGCTGATCTGAACTTCCTGAAGCGTTCGTTTCCAGACCTCATAAGCAAACAGGACAGGTTATTCATTGCATCTGCACCAGATAATTTAGTACTAGTTCAAAAAATCACTTTGCTTTGGTTCTGTCACGTATCTGTCTGTATTTAACAGAACCTTTGGTTATCAGAACAATTTTCCATGCATATACACGCTCATCGAATACTATATCATGTTTATTACATGCATGTGTGATAAATTTGATTCTGGCTAAAGGTTAGCATGGAATAGTAATAAATATGACTTTTCGAGATCAAGTTTAGATTTACCATCTTTCCTTGTTCAGAGCTTTAGTAGAATTGGAAGGGTTTTAGCTTTATTTATGCAGCTGTACAGTCCTTAAGCTGACAGTTAAATGGCTACAATAAATTAATGCTGAAGACTAACCAGATTCCGAATCCGGTGCTAGAAAAAGTCTGTTGCCCCTGCAGGCAAACGAAAGAATGAATCTTAAAAACTGCATCGGGGAAAGGTTAATCTGTTTGAGAACAAACTCTAAAGAAAGCGGAGGTTCCATTTCCATAAACGGGCTGTGCCCCAGAGCGCTTAACGTGGCTCTTCCCATCCCCACAAGATATTCCTCTCCTTGTAGCCAGGCTCCTTGGTGCCTGACGTCGTGCTGGGTAATGCGGCAAGAAAAATCCCAGCTAGAATAGCTCTGCGTTTGTCTGTCTTTCACCTTGAAATCCGTAAACGGTCATTTTATTTTTTCCAGTTGCTCTTTCACCTGTAAATGTAAGACAGTGTTAAATGTAGATGTAGTTTCCGCTGGTTATAAATAAGTTTTAATGCTACAAAACCAGCACAGGCGTTCTTTTTCCTCATAAGAAGATCGAGGGTGACTCCGTTTCTATCTGGGAGTGCTATCAGGAGTAGTTTGTGATAAAGAGGACGGGGAGTATTTCTAAATATCTAAAAATGGAAGGACAGATGGGAACACCCAAACGTGTTGTTTGCGAAAAGGGAAATTAGAGCAGTCGGGTTCGGCACCACGTCCTACCGCTGCGTTACGTGGGGGGAGACCACCTGGGGCAGTCTCTCCGAGTAACTTTGGTTTCAGGGTTACACCGTGACATAAGAAGTTAGCATTAAATCTGGCTTGGAATCGGCAAATCCATGGTTAAATGCTGTGTAAGTCGTGGGTTTGACTTTGTCACCTCTCACGGGTGCGCAAGTGGCTCGTTTCTTGGGTTGGTGGTGTGCGTAGAGAATTCATCCCCGGCTCTTCTGGCTTTCTGAAAGCTCCCAGCGGTGAAAAATGGGGTGTGTTTATCTAGCTAGGGTTTTTCTGGTGTTGTAAAGTGACCTTGTGAAATGTCTGGGCAAGCACAAGTACCTGAAATAACCATGCAGCCACTTCTTAGGAAAAGAACTGCTGGAGGAGGAAGGCTGAGCTAAACACAGGCTCCGAACTCAAAGGTGTACGCAACTCTGCATAGCTAGGATAAAGCAGCTGTAAATAAATACACACTTTTGGGTGCTAAAGGCAGCAGGGGCCCTTCTCTTCCCCAGTATTGATCAAAATTATAGAATTATAAATTACTAAATTTTTTTTTTAATTATAAAATTTAATTTTGGCCAGATTACACTTCACGTGGGTTCATGTAGTCCCACAAGGAGTTTTTGTCAGCCCTTGTGCGTGTAGCTGGCGTGCACTTGTTAGAAACACTTACCACGCTGCAGCCTGGGACTGAAAGTGTCCAGCTCTGGGTTTTCCCACTTTGGAATGGGGATCAGGATTTGCAGTGGATAAGTAACAGTTCTAATTTTATGATATTCTTGCAAGAGCTGCCTGGGAGAGAGCTGCCCCATGCTGTAATTTAAAAGGCAGAGTTGGTGCGAGGAAGCTGATACGCGCACGTGGGAATTTAATTTATTAGAGATTTTTCTGGGGGAAACTGGCTGGGGAGTTGATAACCAGTTAGCTGTGACCGACGGGGAGGACTGTGGGGTTGCGTGTCCCTGGGCGGCTGGTGGCACACCCCCTGGCTGCAGGGGGACAGGCTGGGGCAGTGACACTGGGGGTGACTCGGGGTCCCCTCGGCCTGGCGGGCGCTGCCTGGGCCCTCTGCCCTGAGCCCTCCGTCGGGCAGAGCAGCAGTGACGTCTTCTCGTCTTCCCCATTCCCCATTGTTCTGGTAGTTCTCATACCAAGAACTCCTGCTTTGCAGAGCAATTCGAGGGCCCTATAAAAGTCCCCTGGAAGCTTTCTTAGTGCTGTGTTTTCAGACAGCAGCCTTTGTGTTTCTTCCTTGTGTTTTCTTTTTTGACTTGTCCTTTCGTTGTCCCTTTTTTTCCCCCTGAAATCAGTAATTCTTTCAGGTTAAGGTCTGTCTCAAGTGTCCCAGCACGCACTGAGATGACTTACAATTTCAAAATAGGAAATGCAGTGTGAGTCTGAGTAACGTGTCCACCTTGGAGTCCCAAGGGTGAGGAATCTGTGCACTTTGTCCTCCACAGATACATATTTTTCCTGACATAACCCAGACGCTTTTAAGAAAACACAATCAGTGTGTTCCGAGGCAGAACCACACCACAGCTGTCGCTTCTGTACAACCTCCATGCACTGAATACAGCACTGGTTTGCTGCGGTTTGTCAATGCAGAGTCCTTTGCATGGCCAGCGTGGTGTTAGCACGATAGGATGTCTCCACGCAGTTTGCAGACCCCCTTTTGAAGTTTGTTCTGGCTGAGGACTCAGGAGGATCTATCAGTGCCAACATCTTGCAGGAGTCCTGTCCCTTCTTTGGGGTTTTTGTCCCTCCTGGTGTCCCCAAGAGCTTCAGGAGCTTCCAGCCTCGGGTACCGCTCTTGAACAAGGAGCTGTTTCATTGTAAGTGTTGGTCAGATCCTGTCGAAATCTGGGATCTGGCAAAGTCACTGCATTCCCAGCCACACACTGGCATAAAGGAGCTTGAGGTGCTCCAAGGTTGACAGATGGGTTTCAGAAGCGCTCGCTTGTTTTAGGAAACCTGTCCCCAACATGGTCTCTTCACTCCCAGTGTAATGTTGAACAACCTGGAGAGATCTGCAGTCGGCTTCTCCATCAGGAGAGAGAGAGATGGGTAGAAAACTGGAGTAAGTCGTGGTTTATCTTGAATCTCCAAAAAGATCAGAAGGTTTTTCTCAGAAAACCTCTGACAGAGAAGGCTTTTTCTGTACAAACTGTGCTTTCCCTCTTAACTAAGAGATAAGACATAGGTGATAACGGTGTGAGTACTAAACCCTTTCCTCTTGCCGCTGTTTGCAGATGATCAGGAACTAGTTTTCCATGTCAGCACGATAGTGCTATGACTCTTACTTGCCCCAGGCTTTCAAAAAAACAAGTGGTGATTCTGAGCTCTTGCACTGACGTTTTCCATGGCATTCCACCACTGCTCAGCTTCTCGCTGTTGAGTTTCCTTTACTGAGAGGTGATTTACTCTTCCTTTGAATATCCTGGTCCTTCCAGCAGTAAGGAATATCACTTAGTCTCTTTTCAGAGTTCTTGCTCAAGTAAGAAGTCGGGTAGGTAAAGATAATGGCCTCACCATTGGCAGGGTGCATAAGACAGAGATGTGAACAAGAAGCTCTGGAGTCTCCTTCTCCTGGAGGTTTGCCGCCCGCCCTGAAGAAGTCAGAACATGTTTGCCCAGCTCAGAGACAGGAGAACTTAATTAGCCTGTTATCGGATACTCAGGTAGTGCTTCCTGCACAGGAGCTTCCTTCAGGCATTGATGGCTGAGGGGTGCAGCTCACTCAGCTCTCATTTTCTTTAATATTTTTATTTCAGCCACTGCCATGCTCACAGCTGCCAGGAGAAGGTCTGTCCTCTTTGCGGACAGCCCTACTGATGTTTGCCTTGAAGATCTTCCCTCCTTTGCCAAGACTTCTTGTAGCTTTTTGGGTTTTTTCCAGGTGCTTTGCCCTCGCTGCCTCCGCGTTTCAGGCGGCAGGTTCCCATGTGATAAGAACACTTTTCTTGGGGAGGATTTTGTCCCACCCAGGAAAAACCATACTCGCTCAAGGCATCTTGCAGTCTTTGACCAGCAGAGGGATCCCGAGCCCTGTAAGAAAGGGAAGAGTGCCCTGCCATAGCTCTGAAGCACGTTTCGAAAAATTACAGGCCAAAGAAACAGCGTTTAAAGGTTTCAGTTGGTTCCTGTCAACGCCTGCAGTTCATTAACTATATGATGAATCGTTACCTGTTCCCTGTACCTGTTACTGGGTAACTCAGCGGTTGGCTTAATGCGGATGAAAAATCATTAGGGAATTTGTGAAAGCACAGCATTTTTTTAAAAAAAATATTTATCGTTTTTTATTTATTGTTATTTAACTGTATTTAATAATGATTTTTTTTATATCCAAAATTTTTATACTTCCTTCTTGCTGCCTTTTTCTTACCTAATTTTGTCTGAATTCTGTGTCCCCACTCCCACTACGTTTCTTTTAAATCACTCCTTCACACGACAGCAGGATAGGTGAAAAAACCGAAGGATGGGGAGGGTAAGGTAATGAGAAACAACAAGTTCGCAAGCGGTGGGATTGACAATTTGTCTGGTTTAGACAGTTTTGACACAGAGTGAGGAACAGAAGTTGTTATAGTCTGTTCTTTGCTGAAGTTTATAGCTGTCCCTAACTTAATACAGCCATGCTAAGGAGCGATGCTTGAACTCATCCCCACCGAAATGTTTCTGGGGGCAGTTCTTTGAGTTTACTTGAGAACACTTCCTAGCTGAACTGTGCCAGAAACCCAGCTCGGTGGAAAAGGAGGAATTAGAAGTCAAATGGCGTGCACAAGTTGTCAATGAATCCCTGGGCCGCTTTATTTCATCTCGTGAAATACCCTTGTTTTTGTGACTTGCAGGAGGGCTCACGAATGGCAGCGGCCGTTACATCTCCGCTGCTCCAGGGGCCGAAGCCAAGTACCGCAGTGCGAGCAGTGCCTCCAGCCTCTTCAGCCCCAGCAGCACGCTCTTCCCTTCCTCTCGCTTGCGCTATGGCATGTCCGATGTCATGCCCTCTGGCCGAAGCAGGCTGCTGGAGGACTTTCGCAATAACCGGTACCCTAATTTACAGCTGCGGGAGATTGCCGGGCACATCATGGAGTTCTCCCAGGATCAGCATGGATCCAGGTGGGATTAAGAACCTTGCGCTATAACCTCTTTGAGTTAGCATCCTTTGCCATTTGCATTGCATCTTGAAGTTGAGAGGCAGAACAGGGAAAAGGAGGTGTGAAAAGCCAAGTCGTGTAACACTCTCACCCTTCTCCTTAAAGACTGTTTGGGTGCAAATGCTGGTAGCAGGAGTTTCTTCTCTAAAGAGGAGCTTGTTTACTTCCTCATTTGCTTGCTGGTCCCACTGGCATCGCTTGACTCGTTTTAAAGAGCCTCCTGGACGCAAGGCCTTGCTGTGTTATTCTGTTGAGATCTGCTTTGCTTGGAATGAGATTTTTAAGGTGCCAACAACGATGTGTGGCCGTGGACCTCCACGGCTGCGACCACCCAAGGTTTCAGATTGCTGGGTAGGGCAACTGTGTGTTAAAGATTTATGTTTTGCAAGAGCGTAGTGTATGAGGCTTCTGAATGGACTTGTACTAACAAACGTGTTGAGGCCGTATGTTGCCAGTGGCATCACACCAGCCCTGTTTTTCAGGTTTATTCAGCTGAAACTGGAGCGTGCTACCCCAGCAGAACGTCAGCTGGTGTTCAACGAGATCCTCCAGGCAGCTTATCAGTTGATGGTCGATGTATTTGGAAATTACGTCATCCAGAAGTTCTTTGAAGTAAGTCTGCATTCCCCTGCGAGCCTTACTCGGTTGCCTGCTGTCCTGAGGCATTGGACAAGCTCTTAGAAACTCTGCTATTTGGCTAAAACGGTGGATATCTGTCAACACTGATGTCACCTGCCCGGAGAAGCTGTGGCTGCCCCATCCCTTGTGGCTGCCTTCAACCCTTGAGGGGTTGAAGGCCAGGTTGGACGGGGCTTGGAGCAACCTGGGCTGGTGGGAGGTGTCCCTGCCCAGGGCAGGGGGGTGGCACTGAATGATCTTGAAGGTCCCTTCCAACCCGAACCATTCTATGATCTCGTCCCCCCAGGCATTTGCATCGTTCCTGTTGGGGTGACTGAGGTGTGGGGACTCATAAAGATGCATCTGAAAAGTAACACTTTGAGGTGCAAAAGATGTAGGAATAAATGGCAGCATACCCGGGAGATGTAGGTCCACCAAGACTCCTCAGGGATGCTGTGCCGGGCTGTCAGTGCTCGTGTATTTAGGAACAAAAAAGAAACTTTTCCAGTGAAGGAAGTGTTGTGTTTTCATACCAGGAGGTTGGGCAGACACCCATCTCTCCTTGAAACTGGTCTGTTCCTTCTCCACCAAGCCTTAGTGGTTCTTTTATCCCATAATTTTACAGCAAGCCTGTCGAGGGTTACTGAACAGCCATGTGTCACCCTGGTGGCTCCGACACCTTTGACTCTGGAGTTTTTCACGTGTCAGGCACGTCTGACAGACACGGAACAGACATCTCGCTTGTGCCTGTACCCATCCCTTGAGGTGTGGTTGGTGGTTCCCTTCTTTTCAGTAGGCACGGCGTTTCTGGTTTTAAGACTTCGGCGCGCCGGTGTGGGAGGGCTGCTGTGCCGCTCGGGTTTTTGTGCTTGTAGTGATTTGTTTTCATCTTCCCAGTTCGGCAGCCTGGAACAGAAGTTAGCCTTGGCAGAACGGATCCGTGGGCACGTTCTGTCCCTGGCTCTGCAGATGTACGGCTGCAGGGTGATCCAGAAGGCCCTGGAGTTTATTCCCCCAGACCAGCAGGTAATTGTAAGTTTCAACTTTAACTTTCTTCTTGATGTTTAACGTTCCTTGCCGTGACCTGAGCTGCGACCTTCTGTTCTTCTTGTGGCTGGTGTCCTTTTGGTTTGGTTTATGGCACGTTTGTTACAGTTTATGTGCATGATAAGTTTGTGACACCGTTCTTGGGTCTCATTGTCACCTCCTTGTTCCACTTAATTGTTAACGGTGTTGGTTCTCTGTTAATTCCCTGAAATCAGATTATATGTGGAGCGGAAACCGAGAATGATAGCGAATTAGAAGATATTTTTAAATCCCTTGAAGGAAGCGGTGCCAGGGTTTTGCCTTTAATATTCGCTGAGCTATCACCGCTTTGATATGTGGGTCAATATTCTGCTGTCCTGCAGAGGGAGGTGTATGAGGAGTTCCCGGTTCCTGTCGAGCCAGGCCTGGCACTGGAGAGATGTGGATGACAGCCAGAGTCCCACTCAAAGCTCATTAATAAAGGAATTCCTCTAGGGTTTTATGAACAATGAATTAAATACGCTAGGCAAGCTAGCTAATAAAGGTATTAGGAATTGTAATACAAGAATCTCAATGTAGGTAATATTAAATTTAAAAAAAAAAAAACAAAAAAAAAAAAAAAAAAAAAACCCCACCAAACCCAAAATGGAAACAGGCTTTAGGAATGCACGTTCCCTTTAGATCCGGCCTGGGCTAAGCTGGCCACACGCTGCTCAGCAGGGTGGCGCAGGATAGCCCAAACTCTGGCACTTCTGGTCCGAGATGTACTAATTGTCTTCTTCCAGAAAGGTATTTTGGAGTACACGGTACTCCTGAAATGTCTGGTTTTGTATCAGTTGCACAACTGATCTCGTCCAGTTTTGTAGTGTTGTTAAATTCCCAAAAACTGTCATTCTCTGTTCTCCAATTGTAAATCTTGTAGTCTGCATGCATGTTACTTTAGTCATATCTAAACCTTATCTTCTTGGCTTCCTTAATTATCATACAGTATTACCTTGCCTATGTAAAATACTAGCAAGTTCTTAGCCCAGTGCTGACCTCATTGTAATTACATATGAAGCTGAAACACAAAAAGTTTGTGAAGTTTGGGCATTTTAGATTTTTTGCTCTTTCAGGGGAGCAGAGGAGGGAGCGGGGGATGCACAGTAAAGTTGTGTATCATTACAATTTCTTAAATTTGGGTACTTAACTTGTAAGGGGACACTCAAGTTTAATGAAATGAGTGCTTCATCTTCATTTTGTTACAGAATTTCCCTTGCTGGTTTCTGCAGCACAGCAGGCTTCGTCTCAGCACTTGGCCACTGGAAAACTTCCAGCTTGAAATACGTCAGTGCATCCTTCACCCCTTCCATACTCTTTACCCCGTTTAGCAGGGAAAACTTTGCATTTGTCAGCCGTGAATCCTGGTGGTGCTTTCTGTTTGTCTTTCTCTCCTCCTAATAGAATGAGATGGTACGGGAACTGGATGGCCACGTCCTGAAGTGCGTGAAAGACCAGAACGGTAACCATGTGGTGCAGAAGTGTATTGAGTGTGTGCAGCCTCAGTCCCTGCAGTTTATCATTGATGCGTTTAAGGGACAGGTAAGTCCTTAACCAAGTACTGACTCTCATTCGTTGTTCAAATATATTTAATTTTAAGTTTTAGCAAGGGTCAATTGAAGGGTTTTTGCAGCCACGTTAGCCTACAAACTCTTTGGCCATGTCTCTGTTACCAGTTTGTGCAGGTATAGCACAGTAAAGCATCCTTGCAAAAATCTGTTTTTCTGGAACGTCAACTATTTTTTGACTGCTGGAGGGGAAAACAAGTCTCTCGTTAATTCATCTTCATAGCAAAGGTGGCGCGCAGAGTTTTGTTACGGGTATAGTAAATTTTCATTATGATCCCCTCCGTGAGGACGGCTTAGAGGACTGCTGTTTCCCAGGGGTCTCGAGCCAGGGGAAAACCATGAGTTTCATCTAGAGAAGGGCAGTTACTTGTGCTTCATTCTCCCAGTTTTTTTTCTTGATATCCTCTCCTGAATTGATGTGCTGGATATTAATTGTGTAGCTGCCTTTATTCTGCTTGTACTCAGCTCGTCTTCCATTACAAAAGCGCTGGTTTGGGCGTTTCCAACTTCAACTTAATTGGCTTTGGAGGGGAACTTTGAAGTATTTAAGGTTTTGTCCCAGGGATGTGAGGACAGCCGGGGGTTGTTATAACAGGAACCAGGAACTTTATTAGTTTGGCTGCTCCTGGAACAGCTGTGAAAGTGGGGACTTGCTTGGCTGTGTCAAAACAAGCTGGATTCTAGCTGGAAACTTGCTCAGCAGATTTGCTGTTAGAGTTTAGCTTTAGACCTTCCACCTGGGGAGTTTGGCGAGGCAGAAATACCTCTGGGAACTTGGCCGAGGGCACTGTCGTTTCTTTGACCAGCCGTCCCAGTTTCATCTGAACTTTCACATGAAAGATTAAACTTATCACCGCAAGACGATTTTTCTGCAGTTAATTGCACTTCAAGTCCTGTTCTCCTGC
Source organism: Dromas ardeola (assembly GCA_013398915.1). Lineage (NCBI taxonomy): Eukaryota > Metazoa > Chordata > Aves > Charadriiformes > Dromadidae > Dromas > Dromas ardeola. The sequence goes on along the minus strand of VYZM01004773.1, from coordinate 12,946 downwards.
ACGGTTTACTCAATAGTTATTAAAAATTTGTAGACTGTCAATTTAACTTCAGTGCTTGGATTTGCTACTTTTGTTCGTTTTAAGCCACCAAATAGGACTTTGTGCTTTAGAGAGAAAACTGCGCGGCAATAATCAAACGTGTCATGTTCTTACCAGCAGATTTGGTAATCCATTAGAAATGAGAAAGAAGGTTCTTTGTTGTCACTTCTCCTAAGTGCAGTTAAGACTTTTAAACAAATGCAAATAGTTGAGGAAAATCCTTTTGCTGAGCGTTTTTAACCTGGTTCGTACCATTTCTTACATAGCTTAAAATACGTAGCAGGCAAGCAGTCTGCTGGATTTATTCTTCTGAAACAGTGTTTTAGCACAGCTTCTAATAATGCTTGGCTGTCCCAGTGTTCTTTTTATTAATAAAGAGCTTTACCACTTGTTTTCCCGTTTCATGCCCGGGGAAGCTGAGGCACAGGTAGGGCTGTGGTGTGCCTGCCGTCCCCCAGTTAGTCCTGTGGCAGTGGGGAACACATGTTTCCAGTTTGAGTTGATGCTTTCTGGAGCTGCCATGCCCGGGAAAAACCACCACGTGTTCATTTAATTCCGAAAGGTTGCTAGATTGACAAAGACTAACGGCTGTGTTGCTGCCTGTGCTTGCCTGTCTTTGTTGACCGCAGGTTTTTGCGTTGTCTACGCATCCGTATGGCTGTCGTGTCATCCAGAGGATCCTCGAGCACTGTCTTCCTGAGCAGACCCTTCCCATCTTGGAGGAACTTCACCAACACACCGAGCAGCTGGTTCAGGTCAGTGTGGGAAGGGGGAACGTGGGTGCTGTGAGATGTTTCTCGGTTACTGCTTTGTGTTAGGAGAGCTGCTGGCAGCCTGTGTGAGACTGCAGCTGTAACGCATCTGAACAGAGGGGCTCTGGTCCTCAGGAGGAACGGGAAAGAAGGTGGCAGACAAGAAATGTACCTTCACTAATTGTTTTGGCTATGTGCAAATATCAGCAGGTATCAAAATTGTAGTTACTGAAAGGATCTTGAATGGGTGCGTGTACTAATGCTTCACTCCAGGAGTTACAAGTAAGATCTTAAGGGAGTCGATGCAAAGAGCTGATTACTTCTAGGACAAGAAAATGCTAAGTAATTGGGGTTCTTCAAATGTGTTGGGTTTATGCACACCCCCTTCCTGGCTGCCATTCCTTTTCCTTGCCATCCCCCTGAGAACGTATTTTTCTGGGTTTCTGGTATTGGGACACAATGAATGTACCAGCAAATGAGCCCTGTCCTGTACGCTTACGTATTTAGCACAGGGAAAGCGGGAAGAGATTGGGCACGGAGGTGAGGCATCAGGTCATGCCGCTGGTATTGTGAGCGGGGAAAATACGTATCTCGTGATCTGAATATACACACATGCAGAATATGAACATGCATAAGGACAGTCTCCCATAGCTGGAACCATGGCACGGCTCTCCAGGACGTGCGATTTGTATGTTTGAACCTGGATAAAGCAAAGAAACTTGAAATAAGCAGAGTATTGACATTCATGTTTAAGGAAATTGCCGTGAGTTTTATAATTGGTACAAAGATGCAGCATTTTACCTCCTGGTAGAACTCTAGAATGCGCGTGTGTTGTAGAAGTAGAAAGTATTTATGTGGTTTATGCAGTAGATATTTTAATTGGTGTTTAGTTGAAGTTTGTAAGTCTTAATGCGCATTGGGAACTAGTTTGATATTAATGGTTCCTGTCCACCTTTTGTCACACGCTTCTGCTGTCTCTCAAACAGGATCAGTATGGGAACTATGTCATCCAGCATGTACTAGAACATGGTCGGCCTGAGGATAAGAGCAAGATTGTAGCAGAAATTAGAGGCAACGTGCTCGTGTTGAGTCAACATAAATTTGCTAGGTATGAATTTGTTCCTTAAAGTCTCCACGCCCCGTGGGAGCACGGACACACGCGAGAGTTGCAGAAGAGTTAGGGGTGGGGTGTAGGGAGGTGAAAGGAGGTGAAGATACCTTTTTTGCTGAACAACAGAATGCTATTTATAACTGCTTATAAACTGGGATGAGTGACTGGCGAGGTGAGTTTTACTGGGAATGAAGAAGGATGAAGACGTGGAAGAGTAGCTCCAATGCTAGTTCCTGAACTTGGCCAAGAGTTTTTGTGTGTTGTGTTTTTTGGTTTTTTTTGCTGCTTTTTAAGTGGTCACTGTCCCTTGGATAATAACATGCCATAAGAGCATTCCACTGCCTCTGGGATGCTGTGTCAAGCCACGAGGGAATTTGGGAAATCAATGTAGCAGCAATTCTTTTTCATCCCACTTCTCACAGAAGAACCCGTGCTTTTTATTTGCTGAGTCTTGCGGTCCTTTTTGAGACACACGCCCAGCGATACCCTCTTAGGGAAGCTGCAGCAGCGCCAGGCTCTGAGTCCAGATGCTGCAGAGCGACACTTGGGTAGAAGCAAAATCCAGGTACCTTAGTGGGTGTCAAGAGGAAGTAATACTTCCCACATTTGTACAGTCCTTTTGCCTGTGTTTCTAGCCGTTTGAACGTGAAGGCTGACCTCCTCAGAGGCTCAACATTTCCTCCTTTTTACAATTAGTAAAATAGTGCTTTAATACTTATGGACACAAGGGAAGTGCAACATTAACCAGAATTAGAAGAGCGTGGTCTTGATGATGTTGTTTCAGATTCTTCCTCCCTGACTTGCCTTGCCCTTTTTTCTAACCTTCTTTCCGGCCGGAGTATTAATTACCGTAGGATGTCCCCTGAGCTGAGCACTGCTTGTGGCAAACCACGCGGTGTTTCTGTGATTGAGTCAGGGATGCAGAAGATAAGACTGGCAAAACTCTCCGTCGCCTTTCATAGATTCTATTTAACTTGGCTCTCTGGAGAGCAGAGGCTAGTCCTCTAATATATTCCGGAATTTTGGAAGTTCTCTGCCTTTGCTAAGATCTTTTGTTCTGGAAAAAGCATTTCCCTGTTGTTCTAGCCTTGGACCTCTGTACCCGTCGAGCTCCAGTACTGAGAAAACCAAACAGAACTCGTCTGCTTCTCTAACGGGCACGCTGTGAGAACAGACATCTCAAATACAGCGTCATTGTAGAATTACCCAAATTTGTGCAAGATAAAACCCAAACTGGTCCTTTACCCAAATTCCCACTCAGATCCCCCAATCCTTGGACTGCTCTTCTGTTCGGCATTGCTGAATTTCTGTGCCAGCACATACATCGCTCCCAAAATGGTCTGCCCTTGCTAGAAGTGTAAGAGATCTCCTTGGGGTTGAATGAAAAGCCCAGCAGAGGTGGTGTTCCTCACAGATTGTCTTTCTTTTCTTCTTACAGCAACGTGGTGGAGAAATGCGTTACTCACGCCTCCCGTACGGAGCGTGCCATGTTGATCGATGAGGTGTGCACTATGAACGACGGCCCTCACAGTGCCTTATACACCATGATGAAAGATCAGTATGCCAACTACGTGGTACAGAAGATGATCGATGTGGCAGAACCGGCTCAGCGGAAGATTGTCATGCACAAGGTAAGCAGCTGCCGTCGATTGATAAGGATGTAAGGCTTGTCACTGCCACCCTGGTTGCGGAGAGAAAATAAGGCCGAGATGATTGCTTTTGCCATTAGAATTCCGTAATGATGGAGGTATTTTGAAGTTGCGTATTTCAGTAGTAGCTGAAATACGAAAATGCAAAATAATGAGATGCCATTTGGACTTAAAACTAGCTGGTGGCTTCCAGCTGTCTCTTCTGACCTACTAACCTAGTTCTGCGCTCGTGGTGGAGCGAATGCTGATAGAAACCACCGAGATTTACTGCAGCGGTGCCATGGGACAGTGCCTGGCGAGGCACCCTCGGAAGGTCTGGCGATGATGACACACTTGCCCTCACTGAGAACAGCCTTTGCTGATGAGAGCATTTTCATGCGCTCAGTGGAGCCGAGCCAGACCGAGCGCGGCCCTGCGGGTTGCGTTCCTGAGGGCTGCCACCGCTGCCGCGTCGCTTTGTCCCTGCCTTACAGCCCCGATGGGGACAGCCGGGGCGGCGGGTAACGCCGCGCTGACGGGGCGCGTTGCTGCGGCTTCCAAGCCTGGAGTCATTAATCAGATTCTCTATTTCTCAATTTTCAATACGGTTTTGATGAGAGACTTCCACGGTTTAGCAGTGTTTGAATGCGTAACAGTTTCAGGACTTGATGTTTGTCAAAAATGAAGATGTTTTGGAATTAAATACGCGTTGCTGCCAGTCCTACCTCCAAAGGCTCGCTGCCCGCTGTCCCAAGGGCAGGAGGCTCTAAAAATCAGGTTATGTCTTCATTTTCCTGCTTTTAAAGGTCACATTTGTGGGTCTTTATAGTTCTAATGAATGGAAAAAATAGGCTTTTAAATGTGCAGTGGAACTGAGATTATTTTCTTCAGTCACATGGGTTTAGGGTCTGTTACTTTGTGAAAAATACCAGCTAGAGCTACACCTCTTATTAGAAATAAAATACTAATACTGGCTTGGAAAACCCCGTATTTATGTTTTTTTAGGAGGAACTGTGAGAGTGTCGGGTGTTGAAATCCCAATGAAATCAATTGTGTTTGAGGATCCTTGAGTAAAATGGAGCAAGTGATTTTTCTTGTAAAAAGCAGGGGGTTTTATCTGTGCGAGGAAGCTGATTTTTACCTCCACAAGGCAGTTGATCCGTGTATAAACAATATACGTGCAGCTGAAATAATCCTCAGGGAGGTTAATTCTTAGGTTTCGGAATCATTCAGAGTAGTTCTTTTAAAGCAAAATCTGTATTAGTCCAAAAGTAATTATAAAGATAATTAAATAAAAATGCGTGGCAAGGGATATACGCGGTTTAACGGTAGCAGAATGATGTTTGCTAATCTATATATAGGGATATATATATTAAAAAAAGATATGAATGATCATTACTGCCATGTTCTTTCTCCTGTCAAGCAAAGTCTTTTGAATAAAATGCTAATTAGGTTATCAGTGTGGTTGTCAAAAATAGACCGGGGATGACAGCTAAATAGGACTGGCTGGATAGGAAGGTTTCAGCTGCGTTCTCAAGCTTGAATGAAAAAGCCTGGGAAAACCGAGCATATCGACTGTTGCTTTTGGATTGTAAAAATTGCTGTTAGTACAAACAAGCAGTTTGTGTTATTTTTAAAGAAAAACCAAAATATTGAAAGGTGATTTTTAACAGTTTTGTCAGTTAAAAAAAAAAACAAACTTAGAAGTGAAGAGGAGCAAAGAGCGAACTGTTGGACCTGGGGAGCTTTGCTGCTCCTCAGCCTCAGAGCAGCACTCGGACCTTCTTGGGGGTGTGGGGAGAGCCAGGACATGAATTTATAATTATTCCTTGAAGTGAAATAGGGATTTAAGCGGTTAGAGGCTGAGCTGATGAAACAGGGTGCGTTTGGGATGGATTTCCCGTGGGGGTTACGGTGACGGCGCTCCCGGGAGCAGGGAGTGCTGAGCATCACGTCGTGCTCTGGGCGTTTTCTCATCCTGCCCGCAGCTCCCGCTCCGGAGGGAAGCGTCCGTTGTCGGTGCGTTACGGAAGGAACGTGCTGGGGGTGTGGGGTATTTCTCATCGCGGGATGAAAACGAATTGCTCTGACGTCTCCTTCCTCTGAAACTGTTGGGGAGAACGTCAGCAGCACAATGATGTTACTGCCCCGAAGCCAGCTGTCCCTGGTCGGTGCTCTGGCAGGGCAGGTAGCTTTGCTCCGGCTGCGGTCGTTATGGTGGCATTGAAAGTGACTTAGTGAAGTCACTAAAATAGCGTGAGCGGGTGGAGTTTGCTTCCCCAGACCTCTTCTCTGCTCAAAGTAAATACTTCAATTGTGAGGCTCAGCAGTTAAACTGCTCTTCCGCGCAGGAGCGCTGCGTGCCTCTCCCAGTGCCTCTTTCAAACAGGCTGCTGAAATTCATACTGGTGACTCTTCCAGGCTTGTGGCAGGTTTTTGAGGTTCAGCCTGTGGCCCGGAGGGAGGCAGGAGATCCTGCTCGTGTTCAGCACAAGCTGCTCAGCCCCACTATAGACCCTTTGATGTCCTTTCTGCCCTAGTGTGCTTGTCCCCGGGCTGGGGGCAGAGTGCCAGGGCCCCCTTGGGAAGCTCCAGCACTCAGGGGTTGTGTCTTTCCAGCCCCAACTTGGGACAAAGCCCTGTACCCATCCACACGCTCAGATCCACCTGGATTCCAGTAACATGGCTCAAGACCATAGGGCAGTGATGGTCCCCCTGTGTTGGGCACTGGTGAGGTCCCACCTCGAGGGCTGTGTACAGTTTTGGGCNAGGTGCTGAGGGAGGTGGGGGTGTTCAGCCGGGAGAAGAGGAGAATGAGGGGAGACCTTCTTGTTCTCTGCAACTCCCTGAAAGGAGGGGGTAGCCGGGGGGGGTCGCGCTCTTCTCCCAAGGAACAGGTGATGGGATGAGAGGAAGCAGCCTCAAGTTGCGCCAGGGGAGGCTTAGGATGGATATTAGGAAAAATTTCTTCACTGAAAGGGTTGTCAAGCCTTGGACCAGGCTGCCCAGGGCAGCGGTGGAGTCGCCATCCCTGGAGGTATTTAAAAGCCGGGCAGACGTGGTGCTGAGGGACATGGGGTAGTGGTGGCTTTGTCAGAGTTGGATTGATGGTTGGACTCGATGATCTTCAAGGTCCCTTCCAACCCGGACCATTCTGTGATTCTAAGATGATGCCACCTTCTTGACCAGAAGTTCCTCCTAAAAATAACATCAGTGGGCAATGGGACATTAACGTGATTCACAGTAATTGAGGCGATTGCAGCAAAAGGCATTTTTTTGGTCTTCTGCTGGTGGCCAGCACCCTGCCCGCGCGGTACCCGGGGCTCGCTCAGGATCGCCGTGGCCGTAATTGGAGTAAACTTGCCTCGCTCTTCTTCTCTCCCCTAGATCCGGCCTCACATCGCTACCCTGCGCAAATACACCTACGGCAAACACATTTTGGCCAAGCTGGAGAAATACTACATGAAGAACGGGGTGGACCTGGGGCCCATCTGTGGGCCACCCAACGGCATCATCTGAAGCATCCCTGGGGAGGAGCTCACTGCCCATCGGCACCTACAACCAGCAACCGACGATATTCCAA
>VYZM01004755.1:0-23661 GCA_013398915.1 Dromas ardeola | reverse complement strand
TTTTTTAGGTCTGTATCTTTTTCCTCATGTGATGCCCTGTGGAATAAATTAAAACCAATATTTAAGTTTATGTCATTATAATCCTATTTCATTAATAAGCACAAAAGACAACTTTCATGACTCCTAAGTAGTCCTTAGTGTACAGCACATAGTACTGGAAGCATGACAAACATTTTAACATGGTTATATTACCATAGCTGAAAAAAAAAATCTTTAGGTCCAAAGAATCTGATGTGGCAGCAGTATCTGATGCAGCAGCAGTTACATTTGCAAGACTATAGCTGATTTTGACCAATCTCAAAGCTAAACTTCGCAACCTCGATCAGATATATAGGAAATAAATAATATGTAAAACCTGTTGAATAAGGAAACATTTCTGCCTGTGAATGTTTAGTCTCCAATTATACTTTTAAAAGGAAAAATTTAAGCCACCATAGTATTTAATGTAATAAAAGATAAACATCAGCTCAAAGATTGGCACAGTGGCTACTTCAGTTGGAAACTGATGGCAAGAAAACTACTAATCATAAGCCAATGACAAATTATGGGTTAAGGTGTTTCTGCTTTTCTCTATAAGCTGTAATGATCAAAGAAGATACAATTTTGCTAAGCTTGTTTACTGTTGAAGCAACTATTTATCACAATGAGTCAGCAGTGAATCAGCATTTACCCAACTCACGTGCACAGTGACATTACCTGGCATCCCTCTGCAGTCTGTGTTCCTCTCTAGAAATACCCCTTACAAAGGCTCCAGCTTCTTTGGACAGTGGCCCCTGAGGAGGAGAGTCACAAAATCCTCCCCGCTAAAACTCCGAGCAGCAAAAAAACCACTTCTCATCTTTGCTGCATTTCAGTTCTTTCTGTGAGGAATGTATCACTGCAGGATTTGGCTGCAGTGTTTGCCTTTGCTGTGCAGTACTCCCACTGAAGCCACTCTGAATTTGTCCTACAATACCATGAAGGCTTGTTTCCTAATTCAAAACACAGAGCTACAGTTGCTTTTGAGTTACCCCACTACTCATCCCAGCTAGTCAAGGACACCATGATGCCACTGTGGAGAGACCACGCTGGGAGTACAGCGGCACTGCTGCTGAAGTGTTTACGGCAGCTGAGGAGCTGGGGTATATGTGGGTCTGTATTTCCATGGATCTGGATTGTGATCAGATGTGATCAGGTGTGATCAGATATGATCAGATACCGTGTCTTAGACTTTTTAAACTGCTCTAAGAAGAATGCAAATGCAAGTCTGACCCTGCCCAGAATCAGGCCCACGGGGATATGTCTCAAGTGGGAAAATATATTTGGACTTCACATCACACATTCTGAGTTTCTTACTAATCTATTTAAGCATAATAATACAGTATTATCTGGCCATGCTCCAGTAACATTGGTAATAGCTATAGGTGAAGATTTCCCTAGCCTCCCCCAAGCCAGAGACTCATTTCCTTATTGATGCAGAATGAAAAGTTTATAAAACCTCTGGGAGAAAAAAAAGTCTTGTTTTATCCAAATGAATCTTCCATCTGAATGAACATACGGTACACTTTTAAAACAATAATTAGCCTACCATCAAGCAGGAAGAAAAGAACAGGCTCAGAGTATCAGTGCTTCAAGAAATAGAAACAACACATCTTGGAACTGACTTTGCAGGTCTCCAAAATATGAAATCTAATTAGCCGGTGAGAATTTGAGCTTAATATATTATTAAACCTTGAAGCTGAAAATTAATTATTGCTATCAAGATTAATTTGAATCTAGGGGAAAAAGAAGGTGAGCTATAATCTAACAAATTCCAATAAATGTGCTCTTCTTCATATATTTTTGCAAATCGCTGTGAAGGATTTCTTACCTTCATTACCTGTGCAGGTCAAATACATTGGTAACTATTCAAACTTATGAGGTTTTTTTGAGAAAAATAACTGTATTGGCATGTGTGATATGATCTCATTATAGAGAGAACCTGTTGTAGAGTCACAGAATAGTAAACTGAGGCACTAAAGTGTTCATTGAATTTCCTGCTCTCACAAATCAAATCCAAGGTGGCAGAAGAAATCTACATATGTTTCATCATTATAAATGCAGTTCTCAAGGAAGCTGAGCCTAGAGGCTTTGCTTTGACTCCTGCCACTGGAAGACAGGAGACCAAATTCTCCCAGGACTCATTTTTTAATGTTGTTGCTAGCTTCAGGATAAAATTTACAAGCTTCACCCTATATTCCTTTTGCATTTGTCCCCCTCTGTCACCTGTTGACATGGGTTAACTAAATTATTTTTTCATATAAATTCTCTCTGAAGATACAGAGTGTTTACAGAAATATAAAGACTCACAGATATTAATATAAAATTATAGCAAAATTTAGCCTTTGTATTCTGTTTTTTAATCTGTAAACATCAGCTAGAAAAGTATAGAAGAGTATTTTTAGCTTCATTATACAAAAAATAATACTGAACCAAAGTTATATATTCATAGCAATACAGCCATTTCTGTAGAGGCTGGGAAGCCAGTGTACCTCATTCCTCTTCAACTGCTCTATTCACCACTCTGCCTCAAAGGAACAGCAAACCATCCCAGATATTCTTTTTTGTACTCTTTTTTCTAAAATGTCCACTCAAATTATTTTAATTTTATGACACTTAAGTTCTTCCTAATTTTTACAGTCCCTCCACGGAAAAGGCATAAGATTTAAATTAGGCATCCTCTCATTCTTCTTACTTTCCTCTTCCTTATTACCTTTGGGGTAGGAAAGAAATACAATCAGTTTCCATGAGTAATCCCTTTAGCTTTCAGAATATTTAAGATGGCATGTGCTAAGGCTAGCTGGAAGAAAAGATCTTGGGAGTAAAAAGCCAACCCTTTATGTCCAGGCATTGATTATGAGCCACACTCAAAGCCACTTCTGTAATTATAGCAGTATTTGAATATCTGAGTCAAGGATGATCACAGTCTTTAGATATCTTAAGGTATCTACATGAGACAAAAAGATCAGAAAGTCTACACTTTTGAGCTTTTATAATGGATAAGCCCTTACTGATCTCTTAAAATAAGGGGTGGGAAAGGTGTTCTTAATTTAGCATGGAAAATGAAATGGTCCTGGGCATGGACTGTTTGTTATTTATCAAATCTTCAAGTTCTTGTCTAGAGTACACTGTTCATTAGAGATTACTGGGCCACTGAGCGTAATGGTAAATATTCCGTGAAAAAAATCTAAGTTATTTCTAGGTTAACACTATGTTTCATTATGTCATGGAGCTAATAGAGCATCAAAAATCATGACAATGAGTTCAATTTAGTAAGTGAAGCAAATGATGGATAGGCTGTGTCAGCAAAAGATTTTTATACATTCCCACCCAAACACATACACAGGATTAACGGAGACATGCCCCAGTTAGCAGTCCAGTGAGTCGTTACAGTTAAGCCAAGGGGACTCCCAGACTCCCTCCAGGCTTGGAGTCCCTTCAACCAGTCTCCATATTGGGATCTTGGCTGACAAGAGAACAACATCCCCAACATCTTCCTGTGGGGAACAGCTACAAGGCATCTATCGAGAAAGGTTCAGAGAAGAAATCTCTGCATCTTTCACAGTTGAGTCTTCTCAAAGCCTCTGTTACTCCCTTGGAGAGTACTGATCCCAGGCAGCTTATTGGCATCAGTTCTCCAGCACTGCTGCCTTGCTTCTCCCTACACTTGAGGACATGGATGGTGGCCTTCCTTACAGGGGAACCCTTACTTGTCCCATGGTATAACCTTGGCAGGGGAACCACACATGAATGTCTTGAGAGCTTCAGAGAGCTTGGGTTGAACATTCACTTTTCTTTATCTTCATTACCATTGTAGAAGGCAATAAAGAAAACCAAGTAATGGACAAGCAAAAAGACAGCAGATACTAAGCATCTGGTCATAGGTCATTGGTCATTATTCATTCAGTAATCTGATGCCAGGTCTTCATTCTACTATTCTTCTACCACCACACTTAGAATTATAGAATCATAGAATCACTCAGGTTGGAAAAGACCCTTGGGATCACCAAGTCCAACCACCAACCACACTCTACAAAGTTCTCCCCTACACCATATCCCCCAACACCACATCTAAACGACTCTGAAACACATTCAGGGATGGTGACTCCACCACCTCCCTGGGCAGCCTCTTCCAGTGCCTGACCACTCGTTCTGTGAAGAATTTTTTCCTAATGTCCAGTCTAAACCTACCCTGTTGCAGCTTGAAACCATTCCCTCTTGTTCTATTGCTAATTACCTGTGAGAAGAGACCAGCACCATTGCTGGAATTTCTCATAGGCAGGTAAAGATCATGGGAAAAAAAGCCTCCATCAAATTCATTCTTTTTGTTCCTTCAGAGAGTCTTTAATCTCATTTGCACCCAATTCTGATTTAGCATGGACCCAGAACTTTAATGACTAATTAACTGCTTTTTCTGAACAGATATTTATTCACATAAACAGGCTTGTACTGTGTGAACTACAGACTTCTATGGTACAAGCTATTATCATACCTGCAGGATGCTGAAAGGGAGATCCCACATTGCTAATGTGCATTTGTTGGCAAGGCAGAAATAGACAACTTGCATGATAGGCACAACAAATTTTAGTTCCCTGATGCACTGCAATACAAGGTGAAGGGTGGAAAATTCTGTATTCTCTCCAAGGGTGGTGTATCCAGATAATGGAAATGGAAGTCAAAATCAAGCTTACAGACCAAAGTATCTGCTGCAGAATCTCTCTCTTGAGCACTGATTACATCCCAACAAAATTTAAGCATGTAACGAGGTGCCTAAATTAGGAATGCAATACTATAATGCTACATTATGGTAAGAGAAAGATCCTACTGAAGGCTTGTATATATATGGATAGGTTTTTATTGCTTTGATTTAGCAGCAGAGGAAGCATAAAGTGACCACACTCTTCATTTAGGTGTTTCTTTTAAGAACATAATTGCGGGTGGGATGAATTTAGGACTGCATTTACAGCGTATCTAGGTAGAAGTTTTGGTTGTTCTTTGTGTTTTGCTTTCTTTTTCTTACTAGGTTAGAAGAAGATTTCTTTTCTATGAAACTGCTTTTTCAGCATGATGGAATATTTTGGCTTTCACTATTTAAAATGTTATGGTTTGGAATGGAAAACAATAGTAATGTTAAAAATCATACACATACTGTAGTTATGTCAGCTTGCTCATAATAGTTAATTCTAAGACACACGGATTTATCCAATAGTTCTTTGCTGTGGGAACATCCCTGGCAGAAAGCTTAATTAAGAAGAAGAGGAAATCTTAATGCAAATTCAGTCTCACGCTTTTGTAAGATCAGAATTTACAGGCTGGTAAAACACCACAACTACAGTCTGAATAAGTGTAAAAATGAACCTTAACTTCTGTTCAGTGTTTCCCCTCCTTTGAAATCCAATAGCTGATTGATGGCCTTTTTTTTTTTTTAATGATACAAATTAATTCTAATTGACCATACACAAAACTGAAAAAGATAAGAATAAAATGTTATTATTCTAAGACCACAAGCAAGGGTTGTAAGTGTAAATAGGTTGAAACTCCATTACTTTAGCTTCCTCCAGACCTTTTGGAATCCTTGGTAAAATCTTTATAGACTGCTATAACACCTGAATCATAAGCCACCTTAAAATTATTATTCTTAAACTGTACTGGTGTCCCTGCTTTTTAGCATCAAGCATCAGATTTTCCACTGCCAAAGGTGGATTGGCAGGATAATTATGGGAGATACAGAATTCTGTGTACAAATAGTAAATCGAAAGAGTGCTCATTTACTTGGCACATTTCCGTAATGCCGGAGAAAATTTTCATTTGAACTGCTTGAGACTTCAGATCATGAAATGAGTGACATTGAAAATACCCATGACAAATGCATATTGACAGTACTCTGAAACACATTCAAACATGTATCTTTGAAAAAAAAGTGAAGTGCATCGAAGAAAATGTATCAGAAATTTCTACAGTACTCTACACCATCTTTCATGCCTGGTAAGACCATCTTCTGTTTTCACCATTGCTGCACAGCTGTTTTTGGTGGGCTAGACACATATTTTCCTCTGCTGTTTGCACACAAGAGTCTCATGGCAGAAACATGCGTGTGAAGTAGCTTCTGGTCATTGACTCTGTTGCTGGTAATACGGTGTCTATGCTGTCAAATTGTCCAGTGAAGAAGCAAGTGTCGGTGATGTTATTTGTTTGTAAATCAGATCTGCAGTTTTCTTCAGATTTTGACTTCAAAACTGAGGTGTAAATGTTAGGCATATTTGTTTTAAAAGTTTCGCCCTCTGTTTCTCATTCCCATACACATATGTACCTGCGTTTTGAGCAAGTACTATGAGGGTACGGAGCAGTGAATAGTCACGGTATCCCAAGGGACCATAGGGTATATTTCTCCTCACAGTTTTATACAGACTTCCTCCTTTGACTGCATGACAGTGACAGAAGAAAAAGTAATTTCTGACACTTCCATAAAAGTTTCAGTATATTTCTCTCAGAGACAAATATCTCTGCTTCTCATAACTGAGGGAGGGTCTCTACCTTCAGCTCTTCTTTTGGGATCTCACTTTCCTTTGTTAAATTGTTCTATGTGTTCAAAAGCAACTCAACAGAAGCATTAATGTTTCCAAGAACTCATATTTTTAATAGGGATAGCTCCGATTTTAGGCACGCAAGGAAGGAAGACTTTTTTTTTTTTATTTTATTTAATTTTAATTCCTCACTACTGGGCAGTGGAATCATACTGAAATACAAAATCATGCTAAGAAAGTGGAAAGACCAGTGAACTGTTCTGAACAGAAAGATGTGCAGTCAAACTGAGTCAGAAAATATGTTCCTCCCAAGGGAAAAATGTAGAGTTATTGGTGAAAAAGTTTAATATCTAGATTCTCAAATGCCATTGTAAGGCCTTGGAGTTTTGGAGAAATAGATGCTTCCTAGATTTTTCCCTCTCTAGACCAGGCTTGAAAGTCACTCTGTACTGTTCATTGTGAGTTGTGTTCTCCCCTTTGGAAAGGTGAAGCAGTGCATCTGGAGATTGCAGAGCCATAGCGCATCAGATGAGGAGGGAGACTAATAAGGGAATGTCAGGCATAGAAGCATGGGAGAACAATGCATCAGAGTTATGAAATGTTTCAGGACTGTTGTTTTTTTGGTTTTAAGATGTTTCTAGAAGTTTGGAATGGGATTAATTTCATCAAATGCATATATAAGCAGAGTAATTCCACATCTGAGCCAGCCATATGCTGTCTTTAATTGAATAATGGAGAAAAACAGGTATTTCTCGGTTGCAGTTCATCTCTTTCTATAGTAGTTGTCTAAAATTTATTAAAAAGGAAGCCAAAGGTAATTAGCTTTGGTGAACGCGTCTATGCTACAAACTTTTAAAGCTAAGTGAGACAAATCCCACCTTACATTTTTGGAAACTTTATTTTCCTAAGTTTTTCAATGAAAAAGAGTGTTTTCAAGAATATATTTCATTTTAGTCAAAATCTTAATTTCATTCTAAAAAAGTTTGGTTGGAGAACTGTGGGCCAGGTCTAAATATCACATGAAATCTATACTAAATTACTGCTTTATATACATTTTTCTTTTTTGATTTGTTGATCTTGGAAGAGAAATAAACTCACTTTAAAATGTATCAACTCAGAGCCAACACAATTTAGGTGTGGTAAGAACTCCTTTAGGACAGCAAAGTCAACAGATTTCTTGTCAGAGAACAAATATTTGGAGCCACCCTGTGTCACAAGAATTTGGGGGTTTTTTTATAGTCACAGACAAGGTGAGAGTTGTGGTTTGTAATTGATCAAAGCCTACTGAAGATAGGAGATTTTCCCTTTTTTGGGAGTGTGGCTTTGGGATGGTATGTATATGATACTTGTATATGGTACATATGTAGCACTTTGAAGACATAATCCACACATCAAATGTTTTAACTTCCTTTGTGTACCTCTTACACATGTCAGGGGTCCTTCCATAATGCAAAATAGTACTATTATTAATATTGTAAAATTATAACTACTATTTAACATTTCTTTATATCTTTTTGAATATCAGAAGCATGATAATTACAAATACAACTCCATTATGTTGGCCAAAGTTTGACTTTAACCATATTACATACAAGTGTTCCATTAAAAATAGTTTGTATCTATTTTCTTTTTTTTTGCTTGAATTGGTAGATAGAAAAATGCCATTTTATACAGCTTGACTTACCTTTGTAAAAGTTTAGAGTCAGTCGGCCTGTTTCTATTGATCATCATTTACAAAATATAAAAACTGGCAATAATCTTATTAAGCCAGACTACCAGAAAGGTTTTTAAAAATATTTTTATAAATATTGCTTTTCCACTACAGGGATATATTTAAACACCTTTCTGCTTTAGGTCTGTGAATTACACTGAAAAACAGATTCCTGCCATTAAGAGAGTTATTCCAGTTTGGTGCACTTCATTGCTGGAGCATTCATCATCAATCCATATTTACTGTCAGGAGGTTAGCCGATATAACCATCTTATGTTTGAATGTGTTCTTCAATTTTAAATTAAAGGTAGAATTTTGATAGCTTCTTCCAGGTTATCTGTAGAATTGCAAAAATAATAATAGGCAGGATTAAAATAACATATAGCATAATATTCAAGGGGAAAAAGACTTTAGTTTTATTCAGGCTTTTGACAATGATTCAAAGAGCAAAAGGAAGTGCAATTAAACTAAAATTAAGGTTGGACATTAGAGAAGTTAGGTCCAGGAAATAGAAAGATTTCAAAATGTAATGATGAAACCCCCATGTGAATTCCTGAACAGACTGGAGACGGCACCAGGAAATGTAGCCATTGTGCTGAGCTTCTTGTAGAAGTCCCATATTTTTAACAGATCATTTTTACATTGAAACTCTGTGGATCTGGGTTGGTTTTTTTGGGATATTTTTGTTGTTGATTGATATCCTCTAAGATAAGATATCCTATATTACGGAGTTGTTCCCTATGCCACACAATGCTGCCTGATAAAAACACTGATTGTGAAGCTACCTAGATGGTATTCACTGTGTCTCAGTTCTCTGCCCCTGGACAGACAGAACTGTGAATGTTCCAGTTCCTTATTCACCAAGGAAAGTCTTTCTGCAAAGCTGTGGTAGTTGTTTATGGTTCTTTTGTGTTTTGCTGTGTAGATTTCCTACAAATCCTCTTGAACACTAAAAATAGTTTACCACACTTTTTAAAAAATTGGAGCTAAATTAAATGGTGTGTAGTTTCCCACTGTGATGATGTTTTTTTTCTCTCTAGATAATGGTAGTACAGTGGCTATTTGCAGGTATAAGGGCCCTTTCTACCACTCAGCGAGCTTTTAAAACTGTCACTTAATGTCAGAGATTCTGCAATTTCAGTTCTTACCTCATGCTGTTGTTATTCAGTCCTGTTCTGCAAAGATTTTAAAAGCATATAACCTGAACGTCTTTGTTATTATCTTCATAATATGCATATGTTTGCATTTATAAAACAGTCTTACTATTTGCCATTTTGGTGAAACTTTTCCTATTGATTTAAAATAAGACTTCAATTTAGTACTCATTAAAGTAAATGTCAAAAAACTTACTGATGTTAACCACACAGAAGTGGGACCCTACATAACTCCTTTCTTCTTAAGCTGCAGAAAGTTGCCCTTGTAGCCTAGACTAAAAACTTGCAATTCAACTTATCTCTTTTTCAATGTCTACTACCCTATATTATCCTAATTTCCTTTATAGTCAGTAAAGAGGCATAGGCATTCATATCTCACAGCAATGACCTAATTTAGACACTATTTTGGGAATATGAATTTCACAGTGTCAGGCTCTTGGTTCACTATCCATTCACTGGGGCAATCTATGAGATAAGGTGAGATGCAGGTGTCAATGTCATAGACCCTTACAGTCAATTTAATTGTCTAAATAGGTATCTAGTGTCAAATAGGATGTCCCAAGGTATTCACCTGGTCTCCAGCTGTCAGTCCAGAATGGTGCAAATCTCCTTTATTTTGTCATATGTCGGAACCTCACAAATGACTCAAGTACTCTGTGATGTCTAGGGGCGCTAGTTGGCTATGTCAGGTAGCTGAACCATACTCCTACTCTCACCTCTCTCAGATGCGATAAGTACCTCCCAGAGGGTGGACTTCAGCTCCGTGTTAAGATATCTAAGTGTCTACATGTAGATGCCTATATGTGAAGTTATCTAAATTGCAACCATCAGCTGGGATAAAGTTGATATAACACTACAAAGGTGGAGGTGGGGGTTCAGCTGTCCATGAAGTAGACATTTGGGTTCAAATCCACTGCTTCAACATACGCATCTAGTGCAAGTTGGGGTTCCTTAGGGAATCTTGCTTGACCTTCAGAAGCTGGTCCAGAAATGCCTGGTCTGTTTCAGGTTCTGTGCCCCACATGCCACCCTTGTGCAGGTGTACTGGATAGTCTATCAAGTCCATGCTGTCCTCACTGGAAGACAATGTAGTGAAGCTGCTTTTCTATGAATTCTTTTCCTGGAAGAAAAATTTGTGCACTCAAAATTAGTTCCGATACCATTTTTTTGTTTTTAATGCTATGGTCTGTCACTCAATGGCCTGCCCATTTACTCTATCTTTTTTTCATCTTTGTATGTTTTTATCTTTGTTTATATTACTCTGCTCAGTGCAGTCAGATTAATGCAGGATTTTGAATGTTTTTAGTTTGTTTTCTAGCTGAGCTATATTTCATTCTCTAGGCATATTCTTTATTACTTTCAGAATTGAGGTCTCAAACAGCAGATAATGCCAGATTTTTGCCCACGTTACATATAAGGACCATATTTATCTAGCAGCCTCTAATTTACTGCAACTTGCTGTTCTTCAAAACAAAGTACCAGCCTCAGCAACGATGTTGTTTTATCTTCTGGGGCACCTTTCCTAATCCTGTTACGAGCATGGGGTGACTGAGATGTATTCACCTCATTCAGTAGCACCACAATCACAGCCTAAATTTCGTCAGTGGATATGTTCCTATCACCTGCAGTTTTACATCATTATAGTGGTTTTGTTAGAACAGAAGTATAAACTACATGAAAGGAAATCATGGCCTTACCAAGATGAAAAAAATATGCCAGTACAGCAAGATTCCTGCTCTGATTCTTTTCTCACACTATTGTAAAATAGGTTTCATATCAGTATCACCTCATCATATAGTTAGAATCAAGCCTTATAACTCCTTTTTCAAAAATGACTGATCACGTATGACCTTACCTGGTACCAGGTCATTGACTCACAGCTTGGCAGTAGGCAGACATTTGCTGTCAAGCAGAGCTATTCTCAGCTGACTCTGAATCAACATATTGCCTCCATCATACTAAATTGCTTGCAAATCTCAAAACAGACTTGTAGGGGGAAAAAAAATTCTAAAGCTTGTTGAAAATCAACTAGGACAACTAGCACTAAACAGAAAGCTTTGGATTGATGCACAGTTTGTTTTCTGACTGAAGTTTCTCCAGAACAGCGTGTTCCCCACTGTGCAAATTTATTACTTGCAGCCTTTGGGATTTGTTTGTTTCCCTTGCAGTTTATGCTGCTGGGTCTACTTTGGCTATGCCATCTGTTGTTCTTCTTTCCTCTTTCTTCGTGTTTCTTTTTCTCTGTGTCCTCCATTCCAAGCTACATTAACTGCTGTGTGTCTTAAAGGGTATTTGGGATCTTTTAGTTGTACTGTGCGACACTGTCAACCCCCAGTGCTGGAGAACCCTGAGTTCCTTTTCAAGTCCTTCAAAAGCATGAAACCTCTTTAAAATATAAATTACTTTTAGCCTTCCTTAAGGTTCCTTCAACTACACTTGGTTCTTGCACCTCTGCTGCAAAGTGTGTATATGTTTCTTCTTTCTCCCAAGGTCAATTTTTCCTATCTCAGTACTGGTAACTCTTGCAAAATGAGGAGTATTGTCATAGTTTGCATTTTTTTTAGTCCTTAGTCCCTGAAATCATCTAAATGCAAGGAAATTTTCAGCTTTTATTTTAAAACATATTCCTGGATCTTTTTGTTTTGAAGAGCTATCCTGAAAATCCTGCCACAAATGCACCCAGAATGAACAAGGGCTAGAAGATCAGAACATCGAATCAAAAACTGACACACAACTATTTCCTAATTCTCATAATTTTTAAAGAAATCACGTAACTGAATGATTTTTAAAATATGATAGAGGTTTTTCACCTGTACATTCCCCTGCCTCTGTGATTTAAGGAAAAGAAAAGTCTCTCTTGGGTAAGTGTTCTTAGGTGTAAATGTTGAGGGAAAGTTGGAGTAGAACTGAATGATGTAAATCTTTTGAGCCTGAATTGGCATTACAATATGCTTGTTCTATATTTAGTCTGAAAGAGCTTGCTTTTTAAAGCAAGCCACAGTCATTTGAAACATTGTGAGTGCATGGAGTGCTGGAACACTGTGTTAGATCAGCCACGTGGTTATGTGCATTTACACTCTATTGTTTGGATTCTTGTGTGTGCTTTGAAGCTTATATCCCCTGCGCACAGCTTTATTTACCTCTATGCAGTAGCTAGGGTGACTTCATGAATCACGGTTTAAGTAAGAGG
This sequence comes from Dromas ardeola, assembly GCA_013398915.1. Classification (NCBI taxonomy): domain Eukaryota; kingdom Metazoa; phylum Chordata; class Aves; order Charadriiformes; family Dromadidae; genus Dromas; species Dromas ardeola. Next base: position 11,064 of record VYZM01004755.1, on the reverse strand, counting down.
GAGAACCCACAGAGCTGCTTTAATAAGGAGACAGTGAATGGAGGAGTACTTATTTTGTACATAGGTACATAATAATAAATTTATGTCACAACTAACTACTCTGTAATTTTACGGAGTATCAGATTTGGTTGTTTTCTTGCTCATAAACTATAATTTTATATTGAAACCCCAGTATTTGTTGAGAGAACTCTTAACACAAAAAACCTGGCCCATTCATTCTTCCTCTTCATATAGTGGCACAAATAGTAACCGAGAAATAGTAAAAAAATTGCTGCGTGGGCAGCAATAGAAGTGATATGAAAGGATATAACATGGACTTTGTGTTATTTCCAGGGTCTGGTACTGTCATATGGGTTGCTTTTCATGACTGTTTGATTGTTTTTTATTGTAGAGGAGGAGGCTGATGTCCTTGAAAAAGCATTTTTCAGATGTTACAAAACATACACATTGAAATTAGTTCCCTCAGCAGAAGAGGAGGGCAAGTGTGTTAATGCAAGTATTAAAAAACTTGATCAGCTTAGCAAGTCAAACCAGTTACACTGACTGTGTAATGTAATCTGTGCTGCACTGTAAATTATTATCTTCTACCTTTTGAAAATGGCAAGCAGTTGATAAAGCCCTCAGAGGAATTTGCCATCCCTCTGCCTATCCATCTGTCCTACCATCTCTGGCTTTTGGAGAAACAGCTGTCTTTAAACATTATACACAGTAATTCTATGCCAAAGGAATGCACGCATTACTGAAGCTAGTATTGTCTTGTGCATCCTAAAGGTGATTAATTTTTTAACAGGTTTTAAGAGATGCATTCATTTATTCAATAGGCTGAACAATAAGCATGAACTGTGGAATGTAGATCACTTCCTATTATTTCAGTTGTTAAGTAGCTGATACCTCCCCATGGAAAAGAAAAATATTTATCCCACAGTTTGTGTTAATGTCACACAAAATTATATACAACATTCATAATGAAGAGATAATAGTAATGTTGCACTGTTTTGAACAAATGCAAACAGTGAATAAACTTCAAGGCTCAACAGTTTATTCCAATGAGAAAATTAAATTCCTGTAAAGTGAAAAAAAAATCCTCTTACTATGCTATACCACATAATGTGTACTATTTACATACTACTATTATTGAATCAGTGATTTTCATCTGTATGTTTTAACAAGTAACAGGAGCTGTGAAATACTGAAGAAAGAAGAGCAGAAAATTACTCAGAATATGATAGATTCAATCACTTAGATGGGATTCATCCTGTTTAAGGGTGCAAGTTGGCTGCATAACTGTAGTCAGTTGGGGCTTTTATGCAAAGTCAAGGGTACTTCCCAGTACAGCTTCCATCCAGCACGAGAGAATAACATGAATCTCCCATAGACCTTGTATCGTATTTGTGTGCCTCATGTAGATGTCTTAGGTACCTTAGGGCACCTTAAATGCCAATACAGAGCTATCTTCAGGCTCATGAATGTTGATGTAGATGACCACAGTGTAGATGTTTGCACTTGAGCTAGCCATCCGATTTTAATATTCATAAAAAAAAAAAGAAAAAAAAAATTAGGGCATGATTTGTATTACTATGCTCTGTGTATAGTCAGCTGCCTGCTAAAATCCTTATTGCTCTCTGCTGTACAAGGAGCTTAGTGCTCAGCTCAGATACAGACTCACATGTGGTCAGATGAATCCCAGGCTTTTTTACTAATAAATGAAAAGTACCTGTTGAAAATATTAAGGCACTGGCAATCTGGATCCTTTTTTTGATTAAAAAGGTAACTCAAACTCTAGTCTCAGAAAGCATTAACTTCCTTGTCACTGTTAAGCAGAAGCAGATCAATCCAATTACTAGATTAGTATGAGAAGGTGTGATAACGTCCACTTATATTATTTACCGGGGCCTCACTTCATCCAAGTGGTTAGTGCACTTGGATCCCTGAAGTGCGTTACTATTCCTTTTGAAAGAAAATTAACGGGCAGCAGACAAGAGAGTAGTAAATTACCTTAATCTCCTTTTAATTACAAATGTGCAGTTCCTGTAGACAGGCTTTGAACTGAGTGGATTTTAATAGTAGAGCAGCACAATCCTGGCTTGCACATTAGAAATTAAAAGTTAAAATTCCTCTTGCTTGGGCAAGCTGTGCTGCTTTTTCTCCAGCAAAAAGCCAGATTTTGGTACAGGTTTTCCTTCTTATGTCTTTGTTCAGTGGGATTGTGTGAGTCGATGCAGGCAGGATGCAGGGACAACCACAAACCACGGATGGAATGCCAAGAACAAATTTAATCTCGATACCTCACAGATCAGGGAATCTCCAAAGCAACACCCGGGTAGAGGCACACAAGCAGGGGATGCGGGCACCGCGGAGTGAGAAAGAGTCCTTGTTAGCAAGAGTCCTTGGCAGTGAGAGAGTCCTTGTTAGCAAGAGCGTGCGCGGACTCCCGGTTCTTGCTGGTATTTAAAGGGTTCAAACAGGCATAGTTTTCCCACTGTGCTTTGATCTTCTTCAACAACAGGCCAGGATTCTCAAGCGGTTAGATGAGGTGTCCCTGAGTCCATCACAGACTTATCTAAGTGCAAGTGTCTTTCTTGCAAGCTGAATAACAATTAGTGTGATATATGTTTTCCAGCACCCCAGGTGCAAGTCACTTGAGCGTATTTACAATCCTCCTCACCGATCTTCCGTTGCTTTCCCACAGGGATCCTTTTTTGGCAGCTGACAGTACAATCTTTCTTATTAAGAGTGAACAATTAAATAATATTTTACTTTTGAAGCACTTACTGACTGTGCTGGTTCTGACTGGGGTAGAGTTAAATTTATTCAGAGTACCTGATATGGTGCTATGTTTTGGATTTGTGACCAAAACAGTGTTAACACCACAGGGATGTTTTAGCTATTGCTGAGCAGTGCTTACACAGTGTCAAGGCCTTCTCTGCTCCTCATACCAGCCCACCAGCGAGTGGGCTGGAGGTGCACAAAGAGTTGGGAGGGGACACAGCTGGGACAGCTGACCCCAGCTCACCAAATGGATGTCCCATAATGTAGAATGTCATGCTCAGCAATTAAACAGGGGTAGTGGAAGTTGGTAGGGGCTGCCATTGTTTTGGGACTGGACGGGAATCGTTGAGCTGGTAGTGAGCAATTGTTTTCTTTTGTATCACTTGTTTTTCTTGTGTTTGCCCCCCTGCCCCCCACCTCTCTTTCTCTCTCTCTTTTTGTTGTCTTTTTTTTCTTCCAATTTTTTAAAAATTATTGGCTGTCTTTATCTCAACCCACAAGTTTTCTCACTTTTAAACTTCCAGTTCTTCCCCCCATCCTGCTGGGGGAGAGTGAGAGAGTGACTGTGTGGGGGTTAGCTGCCTACTGGGGTTAAACCACGACACTGACTCTAGGTTATTGGTTGGTTTAAAATAGGCATATTCAAAGCAGTCACTCCAATAAGGTCTTTAATTTGGAACAGGGTATTGGATTTGATTGCTCTGTTAGTCTGTTCAGATTACGAGTATCTCTGGAGTAGAACCATGTTTTACGTGATGCTGAACACGTATAAAACAAATTAATAACAGCACTCTCAAATGTTCAGATTTGTCCCTTGGCTACCAGACTTACCAATATAACTAGTTAACAATGCCTTTTGATGATTATTTACTATGTTGGCCAGAAAGCTTCAGTATGGTATTTTCAGTGAGATTAGACCAATTTATTGGTGTGGGGGTGGGAGCGAGTGGGGAAGTTATAATAAAAAAAATAAATCTGACGAATGAAGAACCAGGGAGATTTCAGCAAGATCTTTATTGAAATTCCAGGTAGATTCCTGACAATGCCTAGTCTGATTTCCTGCTGCATGTACTCAGCAGCCTCAATGTAAAGAGCTTCAAAAGGCTTTGGGATAATATATCTGGTAGCTGCTTTAGCCTAACATATGCTATTACATGACTTCTCAGGATGTCAGCTGGCTGCTTTCCAGTTTGGTTGTGTCCTAATACACCAGTTCAGTGATTCATCCAAATTATCCCTTTACTGAAGAGGATATCAGTAAAACTTTATGCTGTTAATTCAGCCACTTTTTCTCAAAAGCTACACTGATGTAAAGGGATAAAATAATTAGATGTAAATTAATGTTCCTAATTATATATAGTTAATTAGAATACTTCATTTTATGTCCCTTGTCTTGACACCATGCCCTTTTAAAGGCCTATCTTCTTTAAAAATGCTTGAAACCTATTCAAACCCTTCATTGTAATCTACCAGATTTTTTTTTTTTATTTACTCATATCTTGATTGTGAGACTTGCTGGTGCTTTTCTATTTTACTTATCTATGATGTCCATATCAGAGGTGTTTGCGAAACTGTAAATCCAAACAACTGAAAATGTATGCCATTTCTGTAATTTTTATTGGCAGTCTATTCCTTTTTTTCTGGAATTTCCAGATCACCAGTAGCCTGGTCAGGCTGTTGGACACTCACAAATCAAATGGCTGCTGGGCACGTGCAAATGTTATTTTACATTGTGCGACCAAGAGAGGGGTGAGATGTAGCCACAGTCTATGCAGTTGATTTATGCATGTACCACAAGCCTAACATGATTTTAACTCACGGAGCCAAATAATCCCAGAGAGAAATATAGGGCACTGCATCACAGAAGTAATTTTCTGCTTTTTGATTTTTAAATGTTAGCAGGTATGGAAATGTTTTTCCAATAAGTCAGGGGAAGGATAGATTGTCCCTTTTGTCCCCAAGAATCAAGAAGTCATTCAGTTCAGTCTCAGTAATCTAGAAAATGAATAATGATCTCAAAGAAATATTTTTGTTTTTTCTATGCAAATATTTTAGGCATTTATATCATTGTTATTAATTATATTTTACACAATAAAAGCAATGTTGCTACATGTTTTCCAAAAAATTTGAAAGGTTATGTTCTTTATATGTTCCTCATCATGCTCAATGAATGAATGACTGGATGAATAAATGGTGAAGAGACAAAAAGGTAAAAAAGACAAAAAAGTAAAATAACATCACTGTTATAGTGATGTACTTGTGAAGCCACTGCCTTTTAGGATGTATAAAAAAATGCTTGTCTTACTTATTCATAATATCAAAATATCCGTGGTATCAAATGAGTTCAAAGAAGGCTCATGTTTATGAGAATAAGGTTTGCCTATTTAAATTTGATAATATTGATAAAAAGTTCCATTAAATACTGTTTTATTTTGGTTTTTTGTTTTCTTTTTTAAACTGTGTACCTGGTCTGACAATATTCAAAGGGGGTAAATAGGATGATTACGCTAGTTTTTTTGATAGTGATGGCACTGTGACAAGGAATTCTGTCTCTGAAGATTAAAATGGTAATCAACATGTTTTTATGGAAAATGTACCTTGTCAAAGAAATGTGACGTCTTTTTACATGATAAGTTTAGTTGATAACTGCAGCTGATAACTGCATTGACATAATACGGTTAAACTACTATAAAGCAGTTCTCCCTGTCTTTTTTTAAATTCTGATTAAAATATTGCTATGCAAAATCAGCAAATCTTAAATATCAGCTATGAAAAATGTTTGAGAAAGTAATCACAAATGAAGTATCATTGTACAACAGGATGCATAACCGGATGCCTCAGAAAAGTTAGTTCTTGCTTTTCAACCTCTTCATCGATGATCTGATCAAATTTTCTGATAATGAATAATGAGTGAGTGACAAGTAATGGAGAAACACCAACTCTACTAAATCACATTGTTTAAGAAAATTACTATTTTCTGGACAGCATATGTTTTAACAGAGCCAAATGAAAGGGCATAGATGAAAGAACAAAATATGTAGGTCACACTTGCAGGATGGCAAATGGCGTCCTGGTGTTAAGTGACATTGAAGGACTTAGAGGAAATAGTAGCTAATTAAGTGAACATGAGCTCCCTGAGCAACAGTATAGCTAAGTAGGTGAACATGTTTTTGAGATGCATAAGTAGAAAAATATATCGCTGTTCAAGATGCATTTGGACAACACTCTTAGATACATGGTTTAACTTTTAGGTTGCCCTGTGTGGAGTCAAGAGTTGAACTTGATAATTCTCATGAGTTCCTTCCAGCTCAGAATATTCTATGATTCTATGAGTCTTTTCTTTCATGATCCCAATGTTTGGATAGATTCACGTCAGCTGCTATTTATATTTCATGGCTCATGGTGACATTTTTGAATACAGAATCTGCTAGTGCATGTGCAGAAAAATTGTAGTTCTTCAGGTGTTTGGTCGTATTTTTCATGTGCATGGTGGTAATTATCACTGAATATTTCAGAATCCATTTAAAGATATAATCAACACTTTCATTTATTTGATACATTTTCTCAAATATTGATTTAGTTTCACTAGGTTTTAGTGGAAGATGAGTTTTTGCTTCAAATGCCTACCTTAAGTAACAATGCTCTTTAGTTCCTAGAATAATCTTTTAGAACTTGTATGTTACTGAGATTAAAACTGAAGTCTTCATTGGTCATTTGAGATCCAAAGGAGGTAGTGGATTTTGGTTTTGTTCTTTGTTTCGATTGATATTTGTTGAGGTTTTTCTTGTTTAAAAAGTGTCTGCCACACAAATAGTCTGTTTCATGGACCTACAAGATAATATTACATTTACAGCCTGCAATTAAATGACGCTTTTCAAATAACTTGTACGAGTCACAGATCAATAACTGACCCATGTATCTTTTTCACAGCATGAAGGAAAATAGTATAAAGTGTTGAAGAAAGATAGTGTTTATAAAGTTGTAGTTCCGTCAACATACAAACCCGTCAACATACAAACTCATGACAGTTATAAGCACATTTTTAGGTTTAAAATTTTAGGTTTAAAAAAAAACCCAACTCATTTTATGTGACTATTTTGGTGATTTCCAAGAAATATCCTTTAAAACTAATACAGCTAAGGATTATGCATCATATATGTAACTACATATGAGCATTCCTCAAAATCCTATAAATGCACTTAATAACCTGAAACTATAATAGACAACAATTTCAAACAATGATTTTTAATAAATATTTAGACCTTCGTATAATTAAACTTTCATTATTTTCATCGTGCAATGTATAAGTGTATACCTATACTGTATACAGGTAGTACACAGATATAATAGCAAAATTGCTAAGATTCATCTCAAACATACAAAAAGAAATATTAAAAGCCTGGCTTTAACCCTCAAAATTTATAAAAGCTTACAGTTAAACAACTGACCTTTTCTTCTCAGGATATGTTTTTTGCACCTGTTCTTTAGATTTCTAGTTTCTTAGAAGCAATAAGGTAAAAGTGATGCTGCAAACTGAATTAAAAAGAGTATCACTACTAACTTGCAACTCTTGCCTTGAGTTCCAACAGAAGACAATCATGAATTAGCAATTATTTCTGCGGAAAGTACCCTACTGCAACTTCTAGTTGCTTTCCTGTTTCCAGTATATGGTGACTGGTTCTTGTTTTCTGTCACCCTTTGCTTATTACAGTCTCCCTGTGTACTTCCATATCCTCTGATTCCGGTGCATGCTCTCATAGTATCTACTACATGTTCTTTCTTCTCTCATTCTTTCCCCGAACTTTGAGACAGAGAATGTGGCTTTGCTAACCTGGGAGTTGAGAGGGAGCATGTGCCTCTCCAGGCAGAATAATCAAAACATTTGTGTAACCTTGATAACCCAGATCTTGTATCTAAATATGAAGTGTGTGGAGTTCTGCCATGCTATAACACCACCCACCCACTGGACTGTGTCTACAGATAGCAGATATAGTTTCAGGAGTTTTGCATGCAGCATAATCAAGTCCTGGGTAGCCCATGGAAAGAATCTTTTGGGTCTGTGATTAATTATATTTCTGCTGCAGTTACTGCAGCTTATACTTGTGAGATATAGCTCAAATGTTGAATTCTCATCTTTTTAATGAGGTGGATCAAAAAAGAAGATGCCCAATATTTCTGTCTGGTATTATTGACTCAAAACAATCATTAGTCATTTATATCTTCAAAACTTTTCACTCTCCTTAAACTCCACCTGATTTTATGTAGAATTTGGTGTTAAAACAAGCAGAAGTGCACTCAAAAGAAGTTGCTTCTGCAAGTGTGACAGTACCTATATTTTTTTCACTTTCATGGGTAACCGCACAATTAAACAGTTTTAGTGAATGCTATTAGACAGACCAGAATGGTCACCAGTCAGCCCTGCATAACATCTTGCATGCTGTATAGTCATGAATGTTTGTAACGTTGCCAATTAATTTGTAGTGATAATATTTGACAAAGGATGATTTTGCCAGCTGGAAGCAAAGTTATTCCCTATTCCCTATCCTCCCTACCACCACCACTTCCCTCCAGCCTGCATCATGAGGTCTTTATCATCTCAAAGTGATGTTAGAAATAAGCAGATGGGACATCATTTAAATATCTTAAGGATAACATCTCCCAGTAGTGCAACTGCCCTCTTAATATTGGCATCAACACACTGCAGAAACCCACTCCCAGTTTTAGATTCTTCCCCTCGTATGTCCTCATTACAGGTCTTTTGGTTACGACCTTCTTTATACACAGATTCATCCTGACAACTGAAACTGACATTTCAAAATCTAAGAGGATTTTACATAACAGGGCCCCTCTTGTCATTCTTCATTTCCTTGAAGTCAGCTTTCATACTCATCTGCTGCATTTTTATTATGTAGTAGACCATGCAGCACACCAGTGCAGAAAGCCTCTTCCTTCCTGCCAGCCAGGTAGGACCAGAGTAATACTCAGTGCCAGAAAGTTATTCTTGCACAGGATACAGAAATGTCTTTTATTAACTGGGGCTAACCAAGCCTATTCCGAACAACTGGTTTAACACGGGCAGAGGAAGAAGCTAAACAAAATATTACGAATGTTCTCATATAAAATATTCTACCATTGCAACAATGATGTAGAGAAGATGCAAAAGAAAGGCAACTGACTAAATTAGTTGGCACGAAAGACCTATAACTATAAACAGAAGATTCTATTGGGGGTGATGTCTCATTAAAAAAAAAATAAGGTCAGAACTCAATAGGCAAAAAGTGATCTGCTGAAACCCAGGTATAGTTAATGGAAAATTTAGTGATGGAATAGATTACTCAATCCATCACAGCGTAAACAGGTTGTTAAAAAGGCAGCTAGATGTTGGCAGGTCGTAGAGAAAATTTTCAAAGAATTTCTGAGAAGAGGAAGGTTGTTAGGTTTCTGCTTTTCTCCACAGATTATGGCTTTGTGTCTATCATTTAAAGACCATCATGACCACCAGTTTGGTGCTCTAGCAGCACTAAAAATGGGCAGCACATGGTAGTGCTGTACTAACTGGAGCTCTATTGAGAGTTCTCTGAGATCCACTCTGCCCTTGCTCCTCTTGTGAATCCTTTTCTCTTCTTCCCCTCCTTCCTCAGTAATAATAATAATAATAAAAAATATCTGATTATTTAACCAGCAACACAGGATTAGATAAGTTATGTCTCACTATAGAAAGAAACAAACCCTCTGAAGCCCAAGCAGAGTATCTCACATTCAGGAAAATGGAGGAGGAACCAAAGTCCCAAAGCAAAATCTTTTGCCATTGTCTCATCAGACCCTGATACTCTGAGGATATAAACAAATAACTATATGTCCTTTTATGTCCTTTATATTTCCTATTGCTTCTCCTTTTCTCTTTGAATTTGTCTTTCATTGTCTTGTGAAAATACGAAAAGTGACTCAAAATGAAACAGCAGAACCATCACTTTCTTGTCTGCTACAATGGACTGCCTGACAAAGTAAGAGAGTGTAACCAAAATCCACAACCTGAAAATAGAATTTTGATAGTTTTTGATTGATTGCTCTTCACAGTCATCTGATCCAACATATTCAGTGTTACCTTTTGATTATTTTCTTTTTGTCAGATCTATTTAACACATGTTCATTTACTCTGTAATTTTCCAAACTTCTTCATAAATTTACAAGTGTGCTTGCCGTGTCAACCACGCATTTCAGAAATCTAAACCTTGTCTGTTTAATGCTGGGCTAAAACAGTATCACATTTGATAGTGTGTTTGCTTATTTCTGCGATAATCGGGTTACTATAAATGGAATTCCACAACAGAAGTCCCTGATCAAAAAGAATTTATGCCTGCTTTCCTTTATGACACCAACATACTGACCAGGGTGTGAAGAGAAGATAGAGTTAGGGGTGAGGTTTTTTCCTACCTATTGTATGATTCAATAATTCTATGATTCTATTGCATAGCTGGGAGCATTTCTCAGATTTGTCCTTCCCCTTTACATTCCTGTGAAAGAAACCGTGTGTTAGAAAGCAGCTCCCTCAGGAATGACCTAACACATCCAAGGCATGTTTCTTTGTATTGATACATATACTAGGATTTTTCCAGATTATTTATATAAGTGCTCAGGCAAATATAATCAGTCCCTGAAACACTCTGCCAGACATCTCCGTGCTTAACAATTTCTTGCTAAAATATTAATTTTGATGTATGATGCGATAGGTACCACTCTAAATAGACACCATTTAACCAAATTGTTTTGTTTTCTCAAACCAAATGTCCCACAGAGTTCCCACTACAGCATGTAAACGCTATTACCTTTTCCAAGAAATCTTTAGTCTCTTTCAAAAACAAGCAGAAGAAAGTGGTAGATAGATCTAATTTAACATGATCCATTTTACGTACGTTAATTACCGTTAATTATTCTATTTTCCTTTAATTTTTTAGTAGTCAAGTCTAAGTCAGCTATTGACCTCAGGATTAATACTGGGCTAGCAAAACTGTAATTATCCAGGTAACGCATCTTTATTTTCTTCTAATTTAATAGAATATATTCAGTGTTCCCGCTTTTCATCCAGAGTTTCACAATGGCAATGTCTTTTTCTATTTGAAGTTCAAGTGTTTGGACATACATAAATAGTGTAAATGCTTGGATTTCATTTAAAGAGCATGTTTCAGGTCTTTCAGTGGACCAGTACTCAACTATGGATTTTCAAATGCATCTCAAAACCTCAAAAAGGCAGAAAAGCAGCAAAGAAACTTAGTATTTATATATTTATTTATTTAT
>VYZM01004732.1:53268-70572 GCA_013398915.1 Dromas ardeola | reverse complement strand
GGAGAAGGGACCGACCCCCACCTTTCTATAGAACTATATAGAACTCCTCCCGACCCCTCTATCAGATGGAGAGCAGGATAAATGTCCAAGAGAGAGCTCTGAGAAGTGGTATCTGCCCAGATCATACCCTGCAACGTGACATTGGGTCATGTCCAGCTGGGGCTCTATCACTCTGATAAAACATGTTATTTGAAGTGGTTCGGTCTTGAGGCATGGCAGGTGCTGCTCAGACTGTTGAATCTCCTGTTTCTCGCCCATAGGGCTTACAACGCAGGGCGACCCCTCATCCCAGTGAACTGAAGGTTATGAAGAAAGTGATTGAAGTTCGGCGCAATGAGGTACACGCTGCAAAGCCTGATGCGGACCTGAACTCTCCTAACTCAGAAGTGAGTGCTGTTCACTAAGAAATGGATAATGGGGAGGCAGTGTGTATAAGCTGGGCAGAAAGAACTTGCTTTGGGGAAAGATTGGAAGGGATCAGAACATGGATTGCCTGGATTCCAGGGGTTGGAATCTGCCTTGTGGTGTCAGCTGGAGCCACTGAGATAGAGGAAGAGATGCAGCCAGGAGACAGAGAACAGCCTAAGGGGAATTGTGTGCGTTGGTATCCCTTTTTCATAACACAAGGAGAGGAAAAGAGGGCTCTGATATTCCTAGAAAAGAATGATGGGAACGGAGTGCTCGGAGGAGGCATCTTGCTGCCTGGGTGTGATGCTCCATAGATGGGGGAACAAGGGTGGACCTAGGTGAGATGCAGCAGGCTTGGCAGGGAAAACAGTGGGCAGCCTGAAGAAAAAGCTGGTTCTGTTGGTACTGGATCGTACCCCACCTCCCAGCAGTTGCACTACATTGCTCCGTCTGCTGGTTTGGTTTCCATCTTGACTTTTACAATCATCTTCTCAGGAGAAGAGGCTGAGCGCCATGTCAAATCGCAGCGAGGACTCCCACCTTTCCAACAGCACTGCCTCTGCTGACTTTAGGGGAGAGGAGCCGGGAGAGGAGGGAGAGAGGAGCTGGCCAAATGGGCAGGTGCCTGAGATGCAGGAGCTAGAGAAGGAGGCAAAGCCCAGAGCTGAAGAGGAGCATAAGGAAGCTGCTGACCATGAAGAGGAAGATGTGGAAGTGGAATACAATGAGGTAGGAGCCTAGGAACTGCATCAGGGTCATGATAAAAAGTGGAAGGACTTGAAAGTTTCAGAGAAAATGGTAAATGGATGTACAGAGTGTGATTTGGGCATCACTGGAGGCAAATACAGGCGGTGGAAGCCAAGTGCAAGCAGAGATTCAGGCAGCCTGCAGGAGCTGTGTCCATGGGAGACTGGGAAGGACAGTGTGGGAGCCAGACAGGGACTATAGGAAAATCAGGGTTACAGGTTTGAGTGCCCTCAGTCCCTGGAGCTGACAAAAGATGTGTCTGGGTGAAGGAGCTGATGTGGAAAAAGGCAAGCATGGTGAAATTTTAATGTGTATTCCTGTCTTCTTTAGCACAAAAGCAACAGCACTGGCTTCGCCTGTGTTGGTAGTGGGGGGGACAGCAGGTTTCTGCACTGCCTCCAGATATGGCTGTTACCTGAGGTTCACAACCTTTCTGGGCCTTTGCTATTGTAGCCCACTGTACACTTTGCTGAGGACACACTAATACGGAGTGAGGATGAGGATGAAGACGAAGAGCGACCATTCCCAGTGGAGAAACAGAGGCTTATCCGCAAGGACACGCCCCATTATAAGAAACACTTTAAGATAACTAAACTGCCCAAGCCAGAGGCAGTGGTGGCACTCCTGCAGGGCTTGAACAGTGATGGAGTCCCCAAAGAGGAAGAGGAGTTAGGAGGCTGCAATAACAACACAGAGCCTGCAGATCAGGAGGAAGCATGGGATGAGGATGACAGAAAAAACGGAGCTTTATCTGCTCAGCCATCGGTGAAGGTAAGGTCTTGTGGGGAGGGGGAAAGGTCAGAGGGGTGCCAGACCTCCCTTCTGCTACTTTGAACTACCAACCAGGTTGATGTGGTACCAACGAAAACGTTGGCAAGAGACTCCAGCACTTCAGGAGACACATGCTGAGGGTGGGAGAGCTGAAGTTTGTTCTGGGGCTCATATGGTTGTCCAAGAGCTGTGCCATGTTGCTTATGCCTGACTCCTTGTGCTGTATCCAGATTCTTGCACCCTCCCCATTATGTGTGATGATGTGTTCTGTGCTGCAAGAACAGTTCTTTTGTCCCACCACTGACAGGTTCTTCCATTCATTTCAGTCGCCCCCTTGCTTGCTGGTTCTTGCACCTCATTTGCAACAGGATAAACTTTCTCCCTGGATGGATCTTATCTCAGGCTTATGTTCAGGCTGCTTACACTTGTCTTTCTGCCACAGTGCTTCCTGGAGAGGAGCAAGTAGTGAGAACAGACAGGAGCGTGCCCTTCCCGTTGGTTCCACCCTCTGCCTGCCCCAGTGCAGCTGCAGTCTGATGAAGTGTGCATTGGGATTTAGGGGAACTTGTGCTCTGGAGTTTTGCCGTTGCCATGGGGCCACGATGGGCCTTTCTGGTTATGCTGGGGGCTGATGAGATAGGAGGTCCTTGGTCTACTCAGCTGAGTCACCGTGTTTGGTTAGGGACACACAGAGATTCTTGCTTGAGGAAGATCCTCGCAGTGGAATGGGAATATAGTGATGAGGGACACTGCATGAGGTTCTTACTGAAGTTGGTGTGATGATTTTGTGAGGTGTATTTGGCAGGCAGGGATTAGGATGTGGCTGAATCTCCATCATAGTCTGAGACTGACAAATTTCATGGGTGAGATGTGAGTCTCTGAACTGGTAGAAGGTGCTGGAGTAAAATCTGTTCTTGCTGTCACTGCACACACTCCACACTGCTGGGATCGTTTCCACCCCACACTGGAGTTCAAATTGCTCAGGGGAAGGTTCTTGCACCCAAGTGTGCTTTGGAGCCTTTCTTTCAGTGGACGCTTGCCTTGCTGTATCTGAGCTCATACAGCTCGTCCATTGCTCCCGGGGGACGAGGCTTGTGGTTTCCTTCCTGTTTGTGAAGTTCTTCAGAATGAAAAGAAGTTGCTGCTGCTTGTAAGAATGTGTAGAGCCATCTTGAGTCCCCTTCATCCAAGACCTGCCATACTTGGGGAAATGCCCTCATCCAGAAAGCTTATTTTAGCCGGGGACTCAGAAATGAGGATGCACTGACCCATTGGTAAAACCTGTGAAGTCTACATAGGCGTTGAGACCACAGGCTAGGTGTATCTATCAGAAAGTTAACCTTTGTTATTGGCGAAGCCTTGTGCCTGGAAATTACAGTTTTTCTTTTTGTGGGGCTGGGCTGGATGCCTGCTCCATGACGGCGGATTTATTAGTTTGCCTCCTGAGCCGTCTTCCAGAAGTGGGAGTGTGGGAAGCAGTGTCTCTGTGCAGTGGAGTTTCAAGGGAGAGGTGCTGCATACGTGCATTGAAGAAGAAGGTAGGACAGGGTGTGCAGGATGCTGAGTCCTTCAGCCAGAGGGGTTTTTTAGCAAAGACAGTTGGTTTTCAAGAGAAATTCTAAGGTTTCCTGCATTTGGGAGCAGATCCCTGGGTGTCTGGCAGGATGCACGGTTCCAGTGGAGGCTCTTCCGTTTGCTGGAGGGACCAGTCCAGTTTGATTTGGGATCACTTCATTCCTGTGCAGCAGCTGGGTGGCACCAGAGGTCCTTTCGTGCTTTTGTCCTGTGTTGTTTAATCCTTCCTTTACTGAACGACTCGGTTCAGAGGGGGTACAATCAGCTGATAGTGTTCAGCTTGTGAGCTTGGTGGTCACAGCCTCAGAGTGCCAACACAGACAAAATACGGCCTTAAAAACACAACTTCCAGTTACCTGGGCCAAGGAGCGGTGGCACTCTGCATGATGTGAGCCCGGAGGCAGCCCTGTCGCGGGTACTCGCTGGCCGGTGGTAACCAGGAGTGGTGTGATGGGGTCTGCTCTGGTGTGGTGTGGCCAGACCTGTCAGAGTGGTGTGCGTTTGTGTGTTGGGTGGTGGTGGTAGTGGTGGCGGGTTTGGTTTATGCTCCACTAATCCGCATGCCTCTTTGCTGGTTCCTGTCCTAACAGGGGGTGTCGTTTGATCAAGCCAATAATCTGCTGATTGAACCTGCTCGCATTGAGGAGGAAGAGGTCTGTACCACTCCTTCTGTTCTCTCTCTGCTAAAAATCATTCAGTCTGCTTGATTTGCTTCCCAGGCTCACCCATTGTTGTAGGGGAAACACTGATCTCTCTGGGTCAAGTGGCTTCTGGACCTGACTGATCACAAACACACGATGATTGTTTCCTCCCCTGCTTTCACCTCCTTTCCCTACTTTTCTGTACCTGAGGTGAGAATGGCTGCTGCAGATCAGGAGTGAGACGGAAGAAATGTAAAAAAACCCAAAGGGGGCTGAGGTGGAAAATTCAGTTCCTATTTGCTGTGCACCGAGGAAAGAGAAGGTGGAAGAAAATAAATGCATTCTTCTGGGAGCGGTGGGTAGCCCTGAAGGAGTAGAGGCCTCGGGAATTTGCTGGGTGCTGTGTATGGCCCTTTGGGTGGGGGAGGAGGATCTAACTCGGGACACTGCTGTTGGATGAGAACGGTGGACTGGAGCTAATGATTCGTGCATCTTGTGCAGCCCCCCCCTATAGAATCCCCTCAAGTCTTCACATGCAGCACTGTGGGACGTCGGAAAGGGGCAGGTGGCACTAGAGGGTCTGTAAAGCCCCTGGCACGTGTATGGTGTTCTGTGCCAAAGTTTGAAGTCCTGTCTCTTGCTGCCTTAGCTCCTTGTCTGAGTATGATTAACTTCCTGAATTTGTTTCCAAGTTTTCGGTAGGCTTGCCTGATCCTTTGGGTCAGTGGGCTTTCTGCAGGCCGTGTCTCCTAGGAGCTGCGGGAAGCAGAGTGCTGCTGCCCTGGCAAGAGACAGAAATGATTGTCAGTACCAAGGGCTTGCACGAAGGTTTCTTCTTTTAGGACAGTACAATGGTACCAGATCCATGTATTGCATGGGAGTGCTGGCCTGGTGGTCTCTGTGAACTTGGCTCTTCACTACTCTCTCAGGTGTAAAACGGAGTCTTTTCTTTCTTGGTTTTGGAGTAAAACCTTCTGGGAGGGAATTGACAAATCCTTTCCGCTTCAGGCGAAACATGAGCTGGCTCAGATGTGGTACACTGTTAGTGTGTCCTGAAGATTTGTCCACCTTAGCTTTAGATCACTGAAAAACACATTCATATGTCTTGCATTTCTCTTCTGCATAGCTCTTCTATCCCTCAGAGACAAATCTGAGTATAGCCAGGTGTTTCCTGGTCCCTCATTTGGGAAACCACTGCTCTTGGTCCTTCTTTCCAGCTGTTGGACATCATGGTCCATTTGCATTCTTGCTCCTCGAGGTGCATTGGTCCAGGAAACCTCAGTCTTGTCTCAGGAAACTATCTGCCTGCCCCTTCCTTGGTTCCTGCCCCTGCTCCACCTGCGTCTGGTGGAAGTGCCTGGAAGTTCTCTGTGGTGTCTGGAGAGGGTGGCTGGTTAGAGGCCTTGGGTTTGCTCTGGTGTCCCTGCAGCGCAGTCTCCGTTGTGCAGATCTGTTCCCTCACTGAACAGAGCAACGTGGTAGTGCAGTTCCCGAGGAGAAGCATCCTAGAGATCCACCAGATGGGTGGTGTCGCCCTGGAGCAGACCAGCTTTGGGAGGCAGGTGATTGTCCTACAGCTCTGGGGGAGTGCTCAGCTCAGGGGATGGTTACTGACCCCTCCAGTCTGTGATACTCTTTCATTTTGGCGGAATCATGCTGGGCACCTACCAGGACTTGCAGCTCATGTGGAAGATTCAGTCTTCAGAAATATGAGTGAAAGCAAACTGTGGGACTCGGGCTGAGGGTGCTGTTGGTGAGAGCTGGATTCGGGCACTGTGCGAATGGGACACCTCACTCATGCTGAGGGGTGCCCTCACTGTCTTCCCTAGCGCTTCAGCTGTGAAAAGGACCTGCCTCTTGGAGAACAGGTGGAGGACAACAGGAAAAATATTCAGAGCCTTAAAGACTAATTAGCATCTGACTGGAGAATTAGCTGGGGAAGAGACTGATCCCAGAAATTGCATCTGCCTGTTGTTTCCAGGGGTGATTTCACGTCCTTGAGAAGAGCCTGTTATAGCAAAACCAGTGGGCTGATAAACCAAGCAAGACCATTGCGGAGTGGAGAGAGCCTGGTGCCCCTTGAGCAGCACAGTTTAAATTCATAATGCTGCTATCACATTCCTTGTCTAATTTTATACAGCCCTTAGAGAGAAGGAACTACTGATTGTGTGTTCTTTAAGCCTAAACCATAATCCTGAGATGAAGACTAAACTTGCCAGTGTAGAGCTGGAGACATCTGCCTAACTTCTGTAGGGAGCCTAGTGCTATGTGTGCAGCTGGCATTTCCAGAGCTCCTTCAGCTGTTGGTGCCAATGGGACTCTGCTACAGGGAAAGAAATAATTTTGTTAAAACACATGATACCTGATAGTGGGTATCTGGACAGCATTCTGTTCCCAATGTTTTGTCTCAGACTCCATCTACGCTGCAGAAATGGCTGTATCTGGGTCATAGGGAGGCTTTTGGAGGAGAAGAGAAGTGTATCGAGCTGGTATTTGAAGGCACGAGGTTGTACCTGAAGTCTGTTTGTTTTGAGATAATTTTTGAAGAAATAGTCCAGAAGGAGCTGCTGTACAGATTGAAGGTAATAGTGGAAAGAGGGTCCCAAATTCTGTTTAAGTGACCAGTGCTTCCTTGTCTGCAGTAATGGCGGATGTCAATCCCTCTGTGTTTGCCCAGGCTTAACCCATCCTCTGCAGAGCACCTGAAAATATAGGAGTTGTGAAGGGCTCTGCACTGGCAAAACTTGTGCTGACTGAGGAGCTTTACAGGCTTTTCTTCTCCCAGGATGCTTTCTGCCAGCTACACAAGCCTATCTAGAAAGGATGTGCTGCTAATTTCTCTCCCTAGGAAAAGGCTGGGCTGATCTTAGATGTTGGAAGCACCTCGACTTCCTTGCTGGAGGGTGGCAAAGATCCCATCAGCTGCTTCTGCTCAGATGTCATGTCTTACTGCTCTGCAGTCAGAAGTGAGTCAAGTCTTCTCCGTAAAGGAGTCTTGTCCTGTGGAAGTTGCTCAGAAATATTACCATTTGTGATTAAATGCAGGCCTCGTGCTTGGCACCACAATTGCTCTTTGCTGGAGGCAGACCATGCCAGCGCAACTTGGTCCTGAAGCACCCACTGTAAGAGGGTTCAGCTTTGAAAAGGTCCCAGGTAGCGCATGGTATCGGAGTGCCCAGCTGGCGGGAGTGGTCCTGTTCCATCCCAGTGATGCTGCTGCCTTTACTCTTGGACCTCTGGTTTTGTTGTTTATTGGCTGAGACTGTGTACGACATTGTCAGGCTTAAGAGTTTTTATGTAGCAAATTTGATTTTCCCACAATGTGACCTGTAAATTTTAAAGCCTGAAAAGATTAATAAACCTCTCTTGTATAATGCAATAAAGATCATGTCACCTGTATTTGCTCAGCTGGCTTGACTAGAATATACTTTCCGACAGAGCAGAGTCCTCTTGAAGTTATGAGAAGATACAACACTGCTTTCTCTCATTTGATTTTTGAAATGACTGAAGTTTCCATTGAGCAAGGAAAAATATGCCATAATTTCTGTTTGAATTTGCCTGGCTTTTAATTTGTTGCCATAGGAGTGTTTTTATTACCTTTTCCTACTGGGGTGAAGGGCCCTTAGTATTCTTTTTTACGCTGGGAAGCTCCAGCAGTTTGGAGGTAGGGATTGTAATCTCTTCTTGTAGATGTACAACTTCACATTCTGGTCTATTAAGGCACAGTTTGAATATGATTCACCTACAAAGTGGCAGATATTACTTGTGTGATTGCTGCTTATTCATGATAATATATCACTCTGTGTCAACTGCAAGTTTTATCTGATCTGGAGCTTTCCTGAGGACCAAGTAGCGAACCATGGAAGGATTTCTCACACAAATGCAGAACTACCTGCAGAGTTTCCTTTTCTTGCTCTAAGAGTGTGGCACAATCACCTGGTTTGCTTTCTCAAATAGAGCAGAAAGAATAGAGGAGTGGTTTTAACAGAGGGAGAGGAGATACCCTGTTTAAACAAAACAGTCCACTGAGTTTTTGCTTTTGAAATAGTAAAATGTAATGTATATAGCAGATATGGGTCTCACTGCTTAGGACAAGGATTATACAAAAAATTTAGGCATTAAAATAACCCCTGTAGAAATAATGGGGCTTAAGCATTTGCATACCTTTAAAAACTGCTCCCTGTTTGCAAACTCAATAGTATTTTCTGTCTACGTCAATAGAGGAGAAGGATACCTTCTAGAGTAGTTTTGAGACCTTGCGATGGAAGACAGTCTTCGTCTTGGATCAGGAACTGAAACAAGGCAAGACGGGGACAGGTTGCCGCTTCTGGAAGATACACTTTAGCCAAAAAAGCACTGTGCTTTGTTCAGGAGCAACAAGCTATAAATTTATGACAAAGATAACACAGATTATTTGGAGGAAATCTTGAAGTCGTCTCCTACCATCACTAGCAACCAGATACTATAAAAGTCAGTCAAACTTTTTATTAAATACAGATTGTTTCTTCCTGTTACTCGGCACGTGTGCATGCACTCGGTTTCCTCCTATTGGGAGAAACCAAAAACTTCTCCAGATTTCTACTTCTTGAATGATAAGAAAACTTACTTTCAAGCTGAACTTGCATTTGCTAATTCATTGTTTTCGTTATATTTTATCTTGAAAAATCTTTTTCCTGCCATCTGACCCTTTATCTGCTTCTCTGTGGTATATTTTTATGGACATCAGTCACAACTCCTTCTAGCCTTCGTTTTGCTAGATTAAAGAAACCAAACTCTTCTAATGTTGTCTTGTAAGATAGATTTCCGTTCCGTGTCTTCTTCATTGCCTTTTCATTCACCTGTTCTGCTTGAATTCAGGTTTGTTGACGGTGGATAACATGACAGAGTTTACTCAGACTTCAGTTCACTAAATTTCATAGTTTTTCTTCCACTTCAAATGTGATAGTTTCTGTTCGTGGATTTAGTTAATTCTCTTTAGCTACCTAGCTTTTGTTCCTGCATTCAGCATCAAGGTCCTTAGTGAGTTTTGTCCTGCAGACTGTTGGTGTGCTTAAACATGTCTCTGCTTGTATGCTTTAAAACAAGCAATGCCAGGCTTAGTGCAAGAATTTTCCATTTATCTCATTGTCACCTTGGACAAACACTCTCCTGCTGTACTCTCTGCCCTTAGCAGCCACAAAGTGGAAATGAAAGACAATTCTTAATGTGAGGCTTGCCATTGAAACAGATTTTAGAAGAGTTGTAAATTCTCCAGTCTTTTAATTGTATATTAAATGATGGACTAAGTTTCTAAGTGAAATTTTGTAGGCAGAATGATGCAAAATGAATTACTATACCAATGATTTTACCACACAAAAATCCCTATTTCTAGAATTCATTAATGAAAGAACTAATCATAGAATCGTAGAACAGCCCAGGTTGGAAGGGACCTCGAAAGGTCCAACCTTTTGTGGGAAAGGTTGAGGGAGGGGGTGCCATCCAGAGGGACCATGACCGGCTGGAGACGTGGCCCTGTGTGAACCTCATGAGGTCCAACAAGGCCAAGTGCAGGATCCTGCCCCTGGGTCGGGGCAATCCCTGGTCCCAGCCCAGGCTGGGGATGGAGGGATGGAGAGCAGCCCTGCCGAGAAGGGCTTGAGGGTGCTGGTGGGGGGGGAAGCCGGCCATGAGCCGGCAACGTGTGCTGGCAGCACAGAAACCCCCCGTACCCTGGGCTGCATCCCCAGCAGCGTGGGCAGCAGGGCGAGGGGGGGATTCTGCCCCTCTGCTCTGCTCTGGGGAGATCCCCCTGCAGTGCTGCCTCCAGCGCTGGGGCACCAACAGCAGAAGGACAGGGAGCTGTTGGACCAAGCTATTCTACAAAAGGGGCCTAGATGAAATTATCTAGCACCTTGACTCTACCAGATCCTTGGGGAGGTTGTTCCAGTGAATGATTGTTCTCACTGTAAACATTTTTTTTCCTATATCAAGATGAAATCATATCTCTATATAGCCACCCATATATAGATATGAATATTCATACATATATCATGATAGATGATTCATATCTATGTGATAGCTACATATTTGTATCTATATATATTCATATAAAGATTAAGTGTATCTGTATGGACCTAGGTTTTTTATTTATGATTCAAAAGTAATCATATTTAACATTTTAAAAAATGCATCCTTTCTTCATCCTCACTCAATAAAAGGTTGTTTGCTGTCTTGGAATCTCTCTGGGGAAGGGGATCTGCAGGAGCACACCGAGCATTTAGCACTGCAGGTCGCCTGTCCCATCTGTTCTTAACGGTGCTGTCAGTCACCAGGGATTGCAGGTCTCTGGTTGGTGCTACACTGGGTGGAGAGGTGTTTGGTAAGAAGGCGGTAAAGTGCTTGCCTCCTCCGATCTGTACTCTACCGCCTCTGCCTTGTAAGTGTCCATTCCCTTGGTAACTAAAAAACCCCTCTGAAATAGCATCAGAGACAGAAAACCTTCAGTTCCTACCCAGCGGGCTGCTCTCTGCCAGGGCAGGATCTTTCCTTCATGCTCCTTTTTCTGTTGCTGGTTTTTAATTTAGTTCTCACCAGCTCACGCAGTAATCTCCCACCTTCCATTTGGTCACTGATATTTCCAGCCTGTCCCCTTGTCCTCGCTAGTTATTGCTTCCTGAAGCCAGGCAGATTTAGCTCTTCTAATCTTACCTGGTGAGTCAGTGCCTCTGGCTCTTTAACTCATGTCTCTCTTACATTTATGTGCTACGTAAGCGCCCTCTCTTCTGTTGAGGTGATCCTGGAAAAAGGACATGCAGAGTCGACTGTGATGTCTGTGTAAAGATGTCTCTAATGGTGGGTCTGAGGGACTTTCTTCAGGGATTAGGGCGCACAGACCTCGGCGACATGGTTATCCTTTCACTGGTATTTTCGCAGGTCCTTGCCATCTGTGGTTCAGGATTTCTGAACTGTTCATACCTTTGTACCAGACACAGTGGAGCTGTGGTCTATGAAATTGCTTTCCAATCCCTTTTATACATTTTAGTTCCACAGTATTTAGTGGTAATAAATTCTGTAATTTGCTTGTGCTTTATATTAAAAAGCATTTTTTTAAACCTGCTGAAATTTCATTGGGTATCCCTAATTCCTTTGTTTTTACAAACATGGAATAATCATTTCCTATAAAACCATATGAAAAGATAAAAAGATGTCTCTCCCCTCCGCCTCCCGCATTTGAAGGCTCCTAGCCTTCCCTTGCATGGAACTATTCACGTTTTTACTGTCAGGGATTTGGAATAAGATCAGGTCTGATGCAGTTCTCAGCAGAACCCTACTTTGTGGTTCTTCACTGATGAGTAGTGCTTGGCCTCTGCTAGTTCTTAGCTTGGATAATACACCCCTAAAACTAGCATCATACGATGTCACTAAGAATGTCTTGTGATAACAAGTTCCATGTTTTACAAAAGTCTGCGTATTAGATCTTTACTATTGCTTTATTAGCCAGGTTTGGAGTCTTGTCAAAGAATGAAAGAGAGGTGTGTGTGTTTTTTGAGAGATTTAATTTTCATAAAATTCAGCTGTTTGGCATAAGTGCTGTTTCTGTGTGCCTGGTAAGCGGCATGCGTGTTCTTCAGTTCCTTTTCTGGAGTTGGTGCTGGGATGACGAGCTGATAGTTACAGGCATCATCCTGTGTAATCTCAGTCTAACAGCTCAATGTAAATGTTATTTCAGGGTTTCAAGATTCCAGACTTTTATAAATGCTGTATAAGCATATCCGAGATCTCAGTCAGTTGTTAGGACCCTTGGATACAAGTTACCCAGTCCTTTTGACTTTTAAAATGGTTATTCCTAATTGATGAAATTAAATGGATTCTTCAGCTGCTGTTGGAGCTAAGTGTGATTCATCACCTTCATGTGATGCGTGTAAACCACGCTTCTGTCCAAATACGAATCAGAAGCATTTATCGCATGTTTGCATTTTCTGTGTCATTGTTGACAATCCAGTCTTGTTTAAAGTTTCAAGTGATGTAAATGCAGGGATTAGACATTTCTATGCCTTCGGATGTACAGCGAGTTACAAAAAGATGCCTGTGCATGCAGAAACTTGCTGCCTTCTGGAATAAAGCCCTTAAACTCCCACTCCCTTGGGTACATCTGGAGGAACAACTTGGTCTTTCAGCGGGTTCTGAAGTACAAGAGCTCTGTGCTTTGGCAGTTGGATGCTGTGAACGTCTCTGCTGCCTCTGTCTACGCTGTGCCTCTGCCAAGGGCAAGTTGCAAAAATCCTTGGCGGTTGCAAGGCAGAGCAGTGAGCACTGTTTCAGGTCTGTTGGGTGATACTCAGACATGCCTGGCTGCCTGTCCATATCTGCAACATTTCTGGTTTCTCCAGAATGGTACACGTTTACTCACTGCAAGTTGGGAAATCTCTCAGGATCAAGTGAATCTGTTAAAAGATGGCTGTATTAAAAATGTATGAAAAACAGGTTGAGATGGAATCAATCGTTGCTTGAGTGTGTTCCCCAGAGATGTGCAGGCAGAAACACAGGTAGGACTGAGGGGACAGAGGAGAGGGGAGGGAGACTCAGCTGCTTCCTTGGCTCGTGCTTCAGTTCCATCAATGATAAATGGGTTTCCCCTTGTCTCCAGTGGGAGTTCAGGGAGATGACAGCTCTAGGCTGATGTCGCAGCTTTTTCAATTTTCTCACTTTCCTCCTTCCCCAGTAGCACTTTTCTGTGGAGGGCATGGACGCTTGTCTGTCTGGGAGGAATTAGGAAGAAACCCTGGATATTGCCTGCTGAATGAAGGTTTGCCCTTTCTGCAGAGGAAGGAGCCAGCCTCAGCCGAGCAGCCTGTTTCTGGGAGGGGAGTATCACAGATCAGTTGTAATGGCTGAGATGAGCTATTTCTGGGCAGCAGGTGCGTCCCTGATTCTAGGGGGAAAAAACGCCAGAAGAGAAAAATACCCAGGAAAGCCAGTGGCAGGAGTGATTGCAGGGGTGGGAGCTGTGATTCCAGAGTGTCAGTCTAGACATCATGGAAGTCTAGAGGCAGCTCTGAAGCAGCATTAGGACAGATGCACTTTTGGGAAGAAATAACGTACTGCTTTAGTGCAAAAAGCGGCATCTGTAATGTGAAATATTGAAAATAAAACTGAAAGGCCATTATTGGCTACTGGATTCAGTTCCTCCTTTCTCAGATTGATATTTGTGTCAGTTATTCTTTTCATAGACTTCAAACAAACGTTCACCAGTTCGGTTTCTTACCACATGGTTCTTATGGGAGAACTAATTTGCTTTGGGAGTTTGAAAGCTTCTTTCCAGCCTTAATATATTTATGTCCAGTTCAAGCCCATTTGCTGCTGTTCTAGCAGTGTCTTTAAGTTTAATTAGGTCTCATTCCTCCTTGGTGTTTTGCTTTTTCAGTGTACGTTGATAGATATAAGGTTCTTAACCCTCAGCCCAGTTGGCTTTTCTGGCAAATTTCCCCATATTTTCCGACTGGTTTCTATGAATTTGTGAAATCCATGGGTTTTGTTGTTCCTTTTTCAGTTAGTTTACACAATCAACTGGCTGTGCAGCTGAAAGTGACTCTCTGTTGCCAGTGACATTGTATATTCCTCCTTCATTGTCAAAAATAGCACTCCTGTCCTGTCCAATTCAGGCGTTGAGCAAACCCATCAGCTATCTTACTGGGAAATACCTCGGTCCTGTTAGTAGAATACTCTCTAGTCCTTGTCTGGAGACGTAGTTTTCCATCGTCTCTACAAGTTTTTGTGTTGAATATAGATACAAGTCTTTAGAGCACTACTAAAATACAGCGAGACTGGAAGAAAAAAAGTGGTATTTGTAGTTAGAGCCTAATAGGCTTCATGCAAGAAGCATTAGTCTAATCTGTTAACTGGTTTTAAAGTGTGCTATCAATGACATGCAGTGCTATCTTCTGACTACCATGTTTCTCTGTCTTGCCTGAATAATCCTTGCCTTTCGATGCTTGAATTTTACTCAGTCTCTAGGTCTTGCACCGGAGACGATGTACTTACGGTCTCTCTAGGATCACGGTTTCCTTGTGAAGATCCTAGCAGCTTTCTGCTACACTGGTGACTGGGACCGAAGGAAATGGCAAGGGACCTCATTTTAGTTCTGTGTTTCCTGTGGTGTTTTTTTTGGTTTCGTTTTAAATTTTGTTTAAACTGAGTTTAAACTTTTGTTTTAAACTTTGTTTAAACTTGGCAGAATGTGAAGCCTCACAGGCTGTTGCTTCTATCCTTATAGAAAGTGAAGAAGGATTTGAAGGGGGGTTAAGGAAAGCAAGTCTCCTGCTTCTTTCGCTGCCCACGCTGTGGCCCAGCCTGGGCCAGGCGGACCTGATGTTGAAGCTAGACACCTCTGCAGCAGCCGCTCTCCATTCTGGGCTTTGCTTCCAGAGAAGTGACATCTGGAGGACAGCAAATTCGGTTCCCTCCAGGAGTCTGTGCACATTTCTGTCACTTACCTCACCAGCTCCTTGGTCCTTGTCCCTGACAGATCCCTGAGAGAGTCCTGTTTATCCCGTTCCTCTCCCTGTACCCTACCACATGCTCCCTGTCTTCTTCTCATGACTGGGGCAATGCAAAGAGTTTATGCTGGTGTCCTGAATATAAGGAATTTCAGTTCCAGTTTCACCAAAAGTTTTGCTATTGGAAGTGGGCGTAATTTGGTGTGTAGAGGTGGGAGGTAGGAAGGAGAAGAGGCTTCTGGATTGCACAGCTACAGTCCTGCCTGTGCAGAGGGGAGGAGAGGAAGGGGCCAGATGGACAAAGCAGGTGGCTTTTCTGGAACCAGGCATTGATTTCCACCAACAGAGCAAAGCCAAGTGTCTGTCCAGGGTATTGTGGAAGAGGTGCCATTCGTGTTACCGCATGCTACGTTGCGGTGACCCTTAATCTCCCAGTAGTTATATGGAATTGCACCCCAAAGGGAGTCATGTGGTAGAGCTGGGCTGTGATGTGAACACTCTCCCCGTTTCTTTACCCAGCCCCATCCCACTGCTGCTCAGTTTACTTGTGGTGGACATCTCGTTCTGATGTGTTCATTACAGGCAAACTGACTTTTGGTCATCATGCAGGACTGAACTGTGAAAAAGGTTTATTTAAATGTATTGTGACGTTGGTGCCTTTCAGGCATGGATACCCCAGCTTACACAGATGTGTGAGCAGATGCATGCAGATAAAGTTTATACTCTTGTGCTTATTC
Source organism: Dromas ardeola (assembly GCA_013398915.1). Classification (NCBI taxonomy): domain Eukaryota; kingdom Metazoa; phylum Chordata; class Aves; order Charadriiformes; family Dromadidae; genus Dromas; species Dromas ardeola. Next base: position 55,218 of record VYZM01004732.1, on the reverse strand, counting down.
TTTAAGTAGTCATCCCTTGCTCTTCGAGATATTCTGGGTGTTCTCCCGGTCTGCGCTGACCTGTAACCTGTGTCCATTCTGCTTCCAGTTGACTCTGACTATCGTGCGGCAGACGGGGGGGCTGGGCATCAGCATCGCAGGGGGCAAGGGCTCTACCCCGTATAAGGGCGACGATGAGGTAAGACCCCTGACTCTGTAATTATTGAAACACCCACTTCCAGGGACTGGTTCTCTGTGTGGAGGTTGGATGTCCATATGGATCAGCTTTGTGGCTGGGCTTCCAGAGCAAGGTGGGAGCAGCTCCCAGTGCTGGAGGCTGGGGCTGGGCAGGCTCGTGCCTCTGGAGCACAACTCATTGTACCTTGCTGCTCCTGACTGCAGAGCAGCGATGAGAACAGTCGTTCCTTTCCCATCTGAGCCCTGATGTACAGGACTCACAAGGCAAAGAGCATGGGGTTGTCTTCCACACATGTGGTGCCATCAGCTGCATCACGTTCTCATCCCGCTGGACAATGATTAAAGCATCATTCCCTTTTCCCCTTTGTCACCGGTGGGGTAGCCCTGCAATGGGATTTCTTTCCCCTTTCTACCAACTCCTGAATGGGGTGATGTGGGTGTCCTGTCCCCATATCCAGGGTACTGGATTGGTGAGGGATTTCCCCTTTCCCTGAAGTTGAGCAGGGTGGAGTGGTCTCTTTACACTGTACACGGTCAAGGAATGGGCTCTGCCTCTTCTAACAAGTAGTTTTGTTTCCAGGGCATCTTTATTTCCCGTGTGTCAGAAGAGGGTCCTGCAGCTCGTGCAGGGGTTCGTGTTGGGGACAAGCTTCTGGAGGTGAGAACCTACCTACTGCAAAGAAGTAAATGATTCTAATGACTCAAGAGAGGAGGGAGAAGTATGATTTGGTATTTATTTGCATGTATTTATTTGCATCGTACTAATTTGTAGGCCAAATAAAGCATCAGGAGCTGTGCAAGAGCAAAACAAAATCCCCCTGGCTCAAAAAGTTAGTCGTTTAATTAACATTACCATTAATCTTTTGCTGCTTTCTAAGGGCAGAATTTGTTCCTGCATTCACTCTCCCTCTATGCTGAAGTGTTGTGTAACCCAGGTGGGAAGAAATACTCAGCAGTGTGTGCCAGCGTCCCCCACAGGGCGACGAGCCAGCCTCTACACATCTGCTGTCCTCTGTGGGGCAAAAGTGGACCTTGTAAGCTAACTTCTTAACCAGGGAGCCAGCCATGTGCCGTATTTGCCTGTCTTCAAATTACGTAAAAACATGATTAATCATACAGGATTGGGATGCACTTGAGGAAGGATTGATTGCATTATGGAGGGAGTGGATGTCACTACAGTGCTGGATGGAGGAATAAGTGCTCTGTATTTGGAGTGCTGGCCTGTGTTTGTGCAATCTGGTGTGGTGTCTCTTGGGATCTCAGGCACCCCTACTCACTGCAGCCCACATATTCGCAGTGAGGGCCTGGGCATGTTCCTGAGCAGATGTTCCAGTCTTTCTCACCACTTTCCTGGCATTGACCGTGGTAGGAGTCAAATAAAGTGCTATATGGTTCTGTAATTAGAAGTTTTTGTATTGTTTCCTGAGAAAATCTTGATTCTGGAGTTTCAGAAGTTGCCTTGTTCACTTCTGCAGTTATCATAGGATTTTCTTGATAATTCCATGAAGTTTAAGTCCAAAAAGGAATAAGCACTAGAACTAGCCTGATCTCTTGGATGTTTTAGGGCCTTAAATGTCACCAAGCATCCTTGTGCTGCATGGATTGTACTGTATTTTGCTGCAGAAAGACTTCCAAAAGGGAGTCAAATCTTGAAGATTTTGAGAGATGAATGGTTATTCCTTTTCCCAACAGTTAAATTCATGGCATCCTACTAGTTCATGTAAAGTAGGTCCTTCTTCAGTTACAGCTTTGTGAAAAGATTTCCGCCCCCTC
>VYZM01004732.1:0-53242 GCA_013398915.1 Dromas ardeola | reverse complement strand
CCCCCCCCCCCCCCCCACTTCTGGTTCACTTCCCATGATGCCCATTCATTTATGCCGCCTGTAAAAGTGGATGTACCCTCACAACATAACTCAGAGATTTGTCATATTCCTTCTAAAAGACCCAGTAAGATGTGGCTGAGGCACACCAGACTTGGGTTCCGTTCTCATTAGCTATGAATTGTAAGGAAATCCTCTTTACCCCTAGAGCAGGGATACAGAGCTTTTCTTGGTAATGAAGGCCGTGATGGGAAGAAACCGTAAATGCCATGAGGTGGAGGAAATAGATTTGAACATCTGTTTTTCTGGCTGAGACATAGACAGTCTTTCCTGTAAGCGTGTGTTAATATGAAATGAGGTGGCTGCTATGAAAAGAAGATTCTTCAGCTTCATGGGCCCCCACTTTGCATTTCCTGTGTCTTCTGATGTGGTAGGACTTTTTTTTCTGAAATCAGGGAAGCAAGAGTGGAGGGAATCAGGTTGCTTCCCTGAGAGCTTCAGAACCTGGTGTCCTCCCTGCAAGTACTTCTCACTAGTTTTGCATAGGAAATGGGTGCTTCAGGGTATGAGGAGGCAGGTGTCCTTGAAGGTGAGCAAGAAGTTTTGTGACCTGAGATGTACTGAGACTTGTTAGTGGAGATAGTTCTGGGTGGGTGGTTGTCTGTTTGGCAGTTTGTTGCCTGCGAGGATGATACAGGTGATGGGGAAGTGGGAGCTCCCTGGGGAAGTAAAATCCCTCTGAAAGGGCCTTTACTGCACTTGGCAGGGGCTGCCCTGGCCTGGGACAGGCAGCATGTGTTGTGGGAGCCTCATGTGCTGTGCGAGCGCAGGGAAGCTCCCATGCAGGCAGTGGGTGAGGTCCGAGAACTTCTGTGGGTCTGAGGCGTGGACCCAGCTCCGCAGGGGATGAGCTGCGCTTCTGCTGGGCAGTGGTGGCCAAGGCTGGGGCTGTCTGTGCAGGCTGCTGGAAGAACCCCGCGAAGGTAAGGGTTGTGCCCGGCTCTGTCTGTCCCCAGGTGAACGGCGTGTCCCTGCACTGTGCTGAGCATCACGTGGCAGTGGAAGCTCTGCGTGGATCGGGAAGCTCCATCTCCATGACAGTTCTGCGGGAGCGGATGGTGGAGCCGGAGAACGCCATCACTGTCACACCGCTGCGCCCCGAGGATGACTACAGCCCTCGTGAGAGGCGAGGTGGTCTACGCTTCCCGGAGCGACCTGAGGGGGCACCTCCCACAGAGAGATACTCCACCTGCCTCATGCGCAACGAGAAGGGCCTGGGCTTCAGCATCGCTGGTGGCAAAGGCTCCACACCCTACCGGGCTGGAGACATGGTCAGTAGTGATTCCCTGGGAAAGAAGGTGCTCAATCCCCGACTCCTGGCACTACTTGTGGGAGCAGCGCGGGGTCTTCCTCACCCATGGGCAGGCAGCAGTGCAGCATGGCGGCCCCAGGCTGGTGGGCCAGGAGGGCTCTGAGGGAGTAGGCCAGCAAGTCAAGGGAGGTGATTCTGTCCCTCTGCTCCGCCCTGGGGAGAGACCCCACCTGGAGTACTGTGTCCAGTTCCAGAGCCCTCAGCGCAGGAAGGACGGGGACCTATTGGAGCGGGGCCAGAGGAGGCCATGAAGATGCTCCAAGGGCTGGAGCGCCCCTGCTGTGAGGACAGGCTGAGTTGGGGTTGTTCAGCCTGGAGAAGAGAAGGCTCCAGGGGGACCTTATAATGGCCTTCCAGTCCCTAAGGGGGGCCTATAGGAGAGATGAGGGAGGGGAACGATAAGACAAGGGGTAGTGGTTTTAAACTGAAAGAGCAGAAATTTCGATGAGAATACTGGGAAGAAATTCTTTACTGTGAGGGTGGTGAAATGCTGTAACAGGTTGCCCAGAGAAGCTGTGTCTGCCCCATTCCTGGAGGTGTTCAAGGCCAGGTCGGACGGGGCTTTGAGCAGCCTGGTCTAGTGGGAGGTGTCCCTGGTCATGGCAGTGGGGTTGGAACTGGATGATGTTTAAGGTCCCTTGCAACCCGAACCATTCTGTGATCCTATGGTTCTATGAGAGCCAGAATCTACTCTTAAGTCAGGGAAGGAGAGAAGTTCAGAAGGAGGAGGGGCTGGGACTCACAATCCCTGCCAGTGACATTTAATCTTGCTGCTGTCCTCTTGACATATATTCTGGGCTCTTGGCCACATGAAGGTTTTGCTGCAGCTGGTGGTGGCTCTAGAAGCAGAAGAGGGTTTGTGTGGAGTGAGGAACAAATGGGAGGGGGCTGCCAAGGGGAAAGGGCTGAGACCTGCCTGGTGTCCAGGAACGATTCTGGAAAGCCAAGCCCTGGTGAGGGGAAGCACAGGCTGCTCTGACCCTTCTGACTGTGTTTCAGGGGATCTTTATCTCACGGATTGCAGAGGGTGGTGCAGCCCATCGGGACGGGATCCTGCACGTAGGAGATCGGGTCATCTCGGTGAGTGGGGCTGTGCAGGGAAGGGGTCTGATTCAGCTCCCTGCTCTTCCTCATACAGGGCCTGGTTTTCTGTCATTGAAGTTGGATTTTGGGGGTCCTTTTTTTAGCTCCTAAGCCTCTGGGAGAGCATTTAATCTTGGTGGTTCTGCCCCTGCCTGTGATGGGTGGTGGGTGCAGTTAATGCCTGCCTGTTCCCCAAGCACTGCATGTGAGCGGCAGTACCGGAGAGAGATAGTGCCGGAGAGTGCACCAGCACTGCCCTGGCCTGGCGTCCCTGCAGAGCCTTGCAGGACAGCCTGGGAGGGCATGGCGCCTGGGAGGGAAGCCCTTTGGGGCAGGGCTGGCCTCTCCCTGTGGAGAGCAGGGCGGCAGGGCTTGGCGCAGGCTGAAGTGGAGGGAGGCTGCCGGAGGGTGGTATGGAGCTGGGCAGGGTGTACTGTGGCACTTCCCTCTGCTTTCGTTTGAACCACCGGCCCCAGTTTCCCTTCCTGTTTGTGCTGGCGGTATGGATCTCACTGCTGCCTCTAACCTCAAGTCTCTCTGCCTAATGTGTCCCTCATTCCCCGTCCTGCGGGGAGTCTGCTGAGTCTCCTGACCCTCCTCCCAAGCTCGCATGCTGCCTCCGAGTGAAAGCTCCTGCATCCTGGTGCTGGTGGTGGGTTTCTGGTCCAGCTGCTGTGGTAAGAGCACGTGTTACCACAGAGCTGCCGTGAGTAAACACTGATACAGCCTTGTCAGTGCTGGCTTCTGTCTGCTCTATCCCTAGGCTGGGGGCTGTGTTGTATTTGCTCTGGCACAAAATTTTAGTGGAGCTCTGGCCCAGGTCTTTTGTATCTTGGCAGGAGACTTGAACTGGTACAGCATCTCTCCCTCCTTGCTAGTGCTCCCCCCTCCTCCCAAAATCAAGCCCTGATCCTGACTGTTGCCAGATAGCCTAAATTATTTTGGGTTTGCTCATCTTTTGATGCTTCACCAGTACAGAGGCATGACTGAGAGGCGTAATCGCAAGCACACAGCCTATTGTGTGGTGTTCATTAGCTCTACCTGTGGCAAGAAGGAAACGCAAGATCTCTGAATGGAGTCCAAAGTCAAACCTGTCTCCACCCCGCATTAGCAGCTCTATTTATATCTGTGGGCAGCTTCATAGGAAAAGCAGATCTAATTCCCTAGTAATAGCTTGCAGTGTCTTCCGACTGCAATGTATAGGCTCAGGCCTACAGAACTCGGGGCCTTTCTTAGATTTTGATGTGAATGATGGACCTCGCTGTCATTAGTCCTCTGACACCCGGCTGCAATGATGAGGGCAGTGTTATTGCATAGGGAGGAAATATGTCCGTGCCTGACTGCATGGTCCTCTGCTCTTAAGGACATTACCTGTGCTGAAGTGTGTGTGGTCACAGACGGTTTGATGCTGAGCATCAGGTTCCGCTCAAATCTTGTGCTCAGTTATGATGAAAGCAGGAACAAATTATTATCTTCCAGGAGAATACTTACCTGGTCTGGACTATTCACTTCTGTGCCTTCCAGCAAGTGTCTGACTGTCCCTTCTCCGGCAGCTGTGCCTCCTGGCAGCAGTTGCCATTCTGCCTTTCCTGCTTGTGGGGTTCCCTAAGTGTGATATCCACGCACTGGTAGGGTTACATCCTGAGGCCTCGCATATCTTCTCGGTGATATTTATCCTCAAGAATATCTGCTTGCTGGAAGAGATGCATGAGCAGCTGTGTGAGTTTCACTCCGTCTCTGGAGAAATCTGGTGCTGGGTTAAAGCCGTGACATTGGGTGTCAAGAGGGTGTCTGTTCACTTCAGAGCAGTGCCCACATAGCATCACTTAAATTCCCTGTTTATCACAACTCTTTTGAAGCAGTGGTTGCCCATTTTTTATTGGACAGCTTTTCAGGCTGTGATGGTTCCCGGGATGTGCAGTGCAGGATGCCTGCGTCCCCCTGTATCTGCCTGGGGAAGGCAGGAGGGCCCTGGTTAGGAAATGGGTGGTTTCATATCTCCAAAGCCATAGTCTCCTAGTCATGCCTCAATTCTCACTTTGACAAAGAATTTTTGTTGTCTTAAGAAAAGAAATACAGCACAGCTTCATACTCTTCCCCTGTGCTCTAAATCGTCCCAAGCTTTCCTGGGGGGGAAGGTCTGGGATAGCTCCTTTTACATTCTTAAGGGAGCTTTGAGTACATGGATTGAAGAGCCCAGCCTAGATCTCTTCAAAGTTAACACCCCACAAAACTCACCAGTGATTGCTAACTCTCCAGCTTTCCCCATATTCTAGTGTGTCTTGAGAGTCATCACAGGCATTTTGGTAGTGGAAGACGTGGGGCAGGGAGCTGCAAGGGGGCGGAACATTGGAGAGTTTGGATTGTGGGATGGGACCCTAGCAGGGAGGGTGCAGGATTTGGAGCAGTGGCTAAAGGCAGCTAGTTTTCTGGGATAGGACTGGGAATAGACTGAAGAAACCTGATTCTGGGGGAGATTTGGGACAGTACTAGCATCGGGTGACACATGAGGATCCTAATGAGAGCAGTCTGATGGCTAAGAAATCTGCCAGAATAATATAACTCCCCAGCACACAGAAAAATGTGTGGAGCTGGGAAAGGACAGATGACACTCATTCCCTTCCTCTGGGCACTTGGATAGCTGAGCTGCGCTGATTGCCCTTGTTCTCTTGCTAAGCAGAGACATAGCAATAAAGGCCGCTGAAAACTAGCTGTCCAGAAGGTGGGAAGGTATTGTGATTGCCAGGTAATGGAGAAGTTAATGAGTAAAATGCCATCAAGGGCTATCTTGGAGAGTTCCTGTGTCCCTGTTCTCTAGTCCAGAGACGTATGGCTGTATATTTTTGGTCTGACCATTCTCATCATCTTGTCAGTGGCAGAAAAATAACTGAGGGGAATGCGTGAAGCCAAGAATGCGTGCTACTACAGCAGGTCTGTCTGTGGAGAATGTTGGGCCTTGACCTGGTGATTAGAACCCAAGGGACAAGTCTCTTCTTTGTTAAAAATCGGTGCATGTGGCAGACGGGAGGACCCAAGGGGATCCTCCCTTCCTCGTCCACTGGACACAAGGCCACCACTTTTCCTCATTCTCAGGTCCAGCCACCAGGAAAGCTCAGTGCAAATTCCAAAGATGAAACAAGCTGCAGACATGGCTGGCCCCAGATTTACGCAGACAAGAAGGGAGGCAGTACCTTTACGGGTGCACACGTAAACGCAAACAGTCCAGGGCATGAACAACACAGAGAACTTAACCCTGTTCCTGCCCTCTGCATAATCAGGTGTAAGGTTTGCTAGTGGAACATGCACATATACTCCCTCACTCAGCTCACATAAATATTCATGTTTGCAGGTCTCCTCAGTCTCTGGCCCAGGCCTCAAGTTTTTCAAGGCTCTTTGGTCATACCCTGAGCCTTTTATCCAGTTTCTGGGCCAGCTGTTGGGTCTTCACACATTTTGGGTTCCTGCTTGCTGGCTAGTCCAACTTGAATTTTACTGGTAGATCTTGGATGCATACCCAAAATAGAGAGCAAACTCACACAGTAGATACAAACGGGATTTGATTAAAAAAATAGAGCAGACTATGGTGATCAGGTACAGGGCTTGGCCAGATGTGCATACTGACCAGCAGCCTGCTTGCATATGATCAGCCTCTCTTGTTCTCCACCCTCTCCATTTTCCCATGCTTGTTCCTCCTCTCTCCTCCTTGGCCACTCCCTTTTCCTACCTGTAATCCTGCTGCTCAGCATCCCATAATAAGTTTTACACGTTCCCACAGTCTCTTTTAAAACTCCCTGTAGCATGCTTGCTCTTTCCCGTGAGAGCTGTTCTGATAACCAACGATAATCTTGATTTACTCTGCATATTGATTCTTTAATGTTACCGTTTGAGCGATTCCTTTAATGATCCATCCATGAGTGTCTTGAGCCTTGTCTCTGTTATCTGCATTTCATTGAGGTTTGTGCACCTGTGTGTTTAATTTGTTATCTTTCCTGCTTATTGCCTTGTCTCCTGTGCTCAACAGGCATTGCCCAGGTCCCTTTACATCCTTGCTCTCCGTGCACGCACGTGCAGGCTGGCAGCGTTCATATCCCTCCCTTCATCCTCTCTGGTTGTGCCAGGGGTGTCCGTTTGGGGACAATCCTCTGAGTAGAGGAGATGCTGTGGGGCTGAGAGTCTCCTGTTTGTGTTGTGTTCAGCCCAGCCCAGGGCTGTCTCACCGGTCTCCTTCCGCGTCCTAAGGGGAGTGGGATGGGATGGGGCAGGTCGGGTGATGGCAGTGGTGGTGTTTATGGAGGTTCTGGACAAAGCCTTGTCAGACTGTGTACAGTCGGCTTGTCCAGAAACTGCTTTCTTGGAAGGAGCTAGGGAATAACTATAATACTTTTAGGAACCAGACAGCGAGGAATCAGGCTACAAAATCCAGTTGCTGTGGCTGTTACGAAGTCACATTATTATTGCATGAGCTGATCAAACTTCATCTTAACAACTGTTATTACTATGTCCCCATTGTTCATTTGTAAAGCTTTTCCAGAACCTAAGGACTAGAAACCTTTTAATTTTCAGCTTCAGCTTTTTCATGGCAAGTTCCATCCTTTTGTCAGTGTTCTAGCTTAGCTCTCCTCTCAATATTCTGTCCCTCCTGTATTCATGGAGAACAGTCACATCCTTTCTGGTCCTTTGAGTTTCTAGGCAAGCTGGTTTAAATCTTAATTTTGTAGGAAAGGCTCTCTGTTCCCCTGCCTGTTGTAGCAACTTTTCTCTGCACATCTTGTTAACTTATGTTAGTTAACTTTTTTGTGCGTGAAGGATGAGAATAACATACAGTTTTCCATATGGGTTCTCTTCAATGCTTTGTATGAATGACGTTATTGTTTCCCTTTATGTGCTGGAAGTACCCCTTTGTCTGAAGCATTGTATCTTTCACTGATATTACAAGGTGACTGTAGTTGTAGTCTTGAAATTATTTGGCTTAACATACTGTGTAATGTTTTCTTGCCCAAAATAATTCTAATTTTCCTTTTCTGTCAGCCAGTCTCTTACTGTGGACCAGCAGAGTCTCTTTCTCAGTGCTTCCAAGTCTTTTTATACCTGGGGTACACTTTTTATGGCTTAAAACAGACATCTTCCCCAGACTGCCATGACCTTGCCCAGCATGGGCGGATAGCAGCCCAGTGGCCGGTGACAAGTCCTGTCGCACATCAGATCATGCTCTTCGGTGCCCGTGTCCGGGCTTTGAGAGTGATTGATAAGGGCAAATGGCCTAGTGCAAAGGCAGCTGATGCTATGGCACATTAGTGTGCTGTGGCTTCACTTCTGGGAATCGCTGTTTTTATTTCCTCCTATATTGAGATCTTTGGACTCACTCCCTTAATGCAGGCTCTTGGGCTTCTTTTGTCGTGACCCAGTAGGAAAGCTGGAATGCAAAGCCAAGGAGTGACAGGTACTCTCCTGGAAATGAGTAAGCCACAGCGTAGTCCGGGCAATAGCTGGATTTGTCATGCTCCAGGAGGTGCTTGGTCTTTATGGTCCCCTGGAGCATCACTGGTGCTATTAGGGCTTGGAGCTGTACAGAGAGGGTGCGAGAAGGGCTGGTAAGCTGTCTAGAAAGAGGATTGTGGTCAGAGGGGAATGAGCAGGTGCCTGTGTCCCTTTGCCAGATAGGAAGGAGTAGGGTAAGTTACAAAGTGCTTTGGGGAACAGGCTTTTGAGAAGGGGCAGTGTTCCAGCAGCGTGGGGTCCCTCAGGGTGCTTGGCTGAGTGCTTAAAACGACAGGGTGTATTCGGGTGATGGTCTGACACTGAGTTTGCGGGTTGTTCTAGATCAATGGGGTAGACATGACAGAAGCCAGGCATGATCAGGCAGTAGCGCTGCTTACCGCATCCTCCCCCACCATCGTGCTGCTGGTAGAGAGAGAGGGTGCAGAGCAGCTCGGCGAGGGAGACTCGCCAGGTGTGCCACGGGCACGCATGCACTCCCCACCGCCACCTCCCAGCCATGGGGAGAGCCCGCTGGAGGAGACGCCTTCCCTGCAGAGGAACCATCTGTCTAAAGGCCTGGAGGATCAATATCCCATTGAGGTGAGTCTGTCTGTCGGAATATGGGATACTGTAATCTTGGGTATTTTTCACTGGGAAAATTGGTAGTCTGATGAGGGCTGGCCCACTGTGTTATAGGGGTGTAGAGAAGTAATGGGGAGCTGCTTGTCCTGTGGTGCTTACCTTGTGTTCACTCATGCAAAACAGCCCTGAATCCATGTTTTTCAGTGTTTGTGGTCCTTATGTGATATCCTTTATTGCCTTTGACTCTGCTTCTTGTTCCCTCAAGGAAATTCACCTTGTAAAAGCAGGTGGTCCTCTGGGACTCAGCATCGTAGGAGGCAGTGACCATTCAAGCCATCCATTTGGGATTCATGAACCAGGTGTCTTCATTTCAAAGGTAGAGTCCTGTGTGAGCAGCCTAGCAGTGGACATTCCTGAGCTGTTTAATTATTGGGGTTAAGATGAAGGATTTTGATGCAAGATCGTTTAAGTACTATTATGGTGAACATTTTCTTCCTAATATCTAGTCAGAATCTTCCATGTTACAACTTGGATCCCTTGCCTCTCTCCTTAAACTGCTGTGTAGCTTTGAGAAGAGCCTGGCCTCTGTTTTCTCTGTGCCATTGTGTTAGGTAGTTGAAGACAGCAGCAATATCCCCCTTAGCTTTCTGTTCTCAAGAATGAAAAACCCCAGGTCTCTCTGCCTGTCTTTTTACAATGTATTCTCTGCACCCCTGTTTATCTTCTTGGCCCTCCGCTGCCCTCATTCCACTTTATCATCATCTCTCTTGTACTCTGATTAGTGGGGAATGATTTCTTCCCTCCACTTGCTGGTTACACTCCCTGCTGTTGCAAGGGCACGCTGCTGACTTTGCTGTCTTTCACAGTGTACTGGATCCAAGCCTCTGGCGAGCAACAGGCCTCCTGAAGCAGCAGGTCTGTTTGAGAAACGTGTGCCTCTGTCCCTTGCAGAAGTGGTTTCCAGTAGGTTTCACCTGATGCTTCTTGTTGCTGCTGACATCTGGTTCATTCTGGGATGGCTCCAGTGCCTCCTTTTGTGTAGTTTGTTTCTCCTCATCTGCTACAGACACTATACCTATTTTTCAGATGCATGTCAGTATAGAGACAAGGACTCTTCCCTCTGTTGCCAGCAATCCCAAGCTCCCAGCCTTCCCCAGCTTGGGAGCCTCTGCTGTTTGTTTAAGCATAGCCCCTAGCTGACCCTTCTTCTGTACGATGTGGGATTTGGACTCCTCACTGCAGGGTTTCTGCAAAGAGCCTGTTGCTCTCCTGTTCATTTTCACTGACGCTATGCAGAACGCTTGTCTCATCCTGCACCTTCTTCACCTGCCAGCTCAGCACCTTCCAGTGGTGAGGCCACCACCAGCTTCAGGGAGAGGTCCCAGGTACTCCCTGTACCCCAAGACCCTGAAAGCTGTATCCTTCCTCTAAAGCGCCAGGAATACTCCGGCTGGTGCTGGAGACCTTACCCCGTGGCATATCACCATCATCCTTGCACAGTCCTCGGTGCAGTTCCTCTCTGCTCTGCCTTTTTGGGAGTGGAGAACTGAACAGTCCTGGAGATGTGGATGATTGTGTCTGTCTTGGTCTCAGTACCCTTCCTGATGATACCCAAAATTTTGTTGGCTTTCTTTTGTCTCTTCCTGCATGTGAAGCCCATGAACATGCGACAGTGTCCCTAGGAACTTCCTTGAGTTACTGTTTCTGAAGTCAGTGTTGTGTGTGCATGGTTTAAGGTGTTTTTCCATAGACTCATTGTCTGCTGGAGCTCATGCCATGTCTTTTTGTCCAGTTTTCTTGACCCATCTTGAAGTTCCCCACCACCAGGGTGGTATTTGGCTGCTCAGAATAGCATGGTATCATCTGCAGACCTGGAGATTTCACCGTTCGCTACCTTTTTCATGTCACAGATGGACATGCTGAATAAACCCCAGTCCCGCAGCAATCCCTCAGGCACTCCACTAGTGAATCTTTTGTGTCCTGAGCAGCAGCTGTCCAGCCCTGCCCTTTGTTTCCTCTCTTTTAACCAGCTTTCAGTCCATTAAGATGGCCTTTCTTGCTATCCGGTGGACACAGCTTCTCTGATAGCCTTTAGCTTCAGACCTTGTCAAGGGCCGTTTGGAAATCCAGAAATTATGTCTACCAGATTCCTTCCTTCATATGTTCATTGCTTGGAAATCCAGAAATTATGTCTACCAGATTCCTTCCTTCATATGTTCATTGCTTCTGTCATGGTGCTTCAGCAGGTCAATGAGGCAGGATTTGCTTTTACTAAAGCCAAACTAACTCTTTCCCAACAAACCCTGCTTCTCCACATGCTCACAGATCTTACTCTTTCTTTGTTGACTCTATTGTTTTGCCAGGAATAGAAGTTAGGTTTCTTGGTTAGTAGCTCTGTAGCTCTCAAGATCCTCTCTACAGCACTTCTTGAGGACTGGAGTTGTACTGACACTGTCAGTCCTGGTACAGTGGCCACTTGTAACGGCAGATGATGCACTTCTGACAGCAGTCCTGCAGGTTAACATTTGGGTTCCTTCAGAGTTCTTGCGAGAAAGCTGTCTTCTGGTTACAGTCACAGGCAAAATAATGGAAAAGCTGACATGGGGTTGATTCAGATGAAAATGATAATATGAGAATATAAGAACATAGCGAATGATACTTTAAAGCAGATCATCTTCATTCTTTCTAGTGTTCACAGTTACGTTATCTCCTGGGGGACTTTGGTTGCAGAGAGAGAAGTCAAAACAGGCCTCAGAGGGTGTTGGAGGATGGCCTAGGGACACAATCAGTTTCTCTTCCAAGGACAGATGGAATTTCCTTCTCTAGTTGTAATATTAATGATTCTTTGTAGGTCATTCCCCGTGGACTGGCATCTCGCAGTGGGCTCCGTGTAGGGGATAGGATCCTGGAGGTCAATAGTATTGACCTGCGCCATGCTACCCACCAGGAAGCAGTGAATGCCCTGCTCTCCAACAGCCAGGAGCTGACTATGTTAGTAAGGCGAGATCCGCCACCGCCTGGTATGCAGGTAGGTTCTGAGTAAGAGAACTGGGGGGAAACGCACTCTTCTTTATAGAAGGATCACTTTTGAAGGCAATTTCTTCACGAGCTGGAAGTCTGGAACTAGGGCACAACCAAAATTCTGGTTGAAATTTCCTTCTCTTGTGGAAGAATCCAGTCTCTTGTAAGTACATATCCAGTTGAGGACTGGGGATGCCATGCCCATGGTGATACTGCAATCAGAGAATTACCAGTTTTCATGAAGACCAGACCTGAACAGGAGACAGAAATACAGAAAAGGGCAGAGCCTCATCAAAAGGAATAAACTGTGCCAAATAAGTAAAAGGTCTAATTCATGTCCTTTTCAGGACATTTAGAAATGTGGCCAGCTACGAGGAGTATTTCCTCAACAATTGCAGCCTGAACTTGACCCAGAAACAAGGAGACTTTTTCTGTGTTTACAGGAAATATGCATTGAAAAGGCTCCAGGAGAAAAGCTGGGCATCAGCATCCGGGGTGGAGCAAAAGGTCATGCTGGAAATCCCTTTGATCCCACTGATGAAGGCATCTTCATTTCTAAGGTACCAGAACACTGACTCTGCAACTTGGCTGCATGCAAGGACTGCTGGGGAAAAGGGTGATCCCCGTGGAGTTTGTTCAATGTGCTCCCTGCACTTTTCACTGGGTACATCAATTCTCCCAGAGTATTCTCCATTCACTGAAGGAGGCGCATCTTTTTCCTTTTATATTTCCTCCTCTGCAACAGCTCCAAAATTTCTTCTTCCATTTCCTATGTTTGCTTTTATTTTGCCTTGGTTTCTTCTCTTGCTTTTTTTTTCTGTAACATGAACACATACATCTTTCCTTTTCCCCTTTTCCCCTCCATTCCTATCGCTTTCCCCAAGTGCTTGTGGCCTTCCTGCCCACTCAAGCATGCATGCTCTTTCCTCCTTTTATCAAATGCATTATGAATTGCTCACCTTTCCTCCTGTGCCATGCACCGTGTGTGTAATTTTGTTCCTTTTCCTTTATAAATGACTGCTTCTGTGCATACTTATTTGTCTTGTCGCTTTTCCCCAAGAAGTAACACCTATTTCCTTTTCAACAATATACTGTGTACAAGCGTAGGCTCCTCCTGACCCTTACCAAAAAGTACTGCCTCTTCTTTCTTGTTAGCAACTGAGCACAGTGATAAGTGGTGTAATTTTTGGGCTTGCTGCTGACCAAAGGGAGACTGTAGATGCTCACATTAGTGTCACTGGTGCCCTCTTTAGCTGGTACGGTAGGGCAGAAACTCCGCCTTAGCTGTAGAGGTCTTAATAATCCTTGTGGGATGGTGGACACTCCATAATTGCCAGTTAACCCTTTCTGATAATTGGCTACTTTCAAAGAAAGGGAATACTCAGCATTTGTTATTAAGTGGATATAACTTCGTTATCTGAGTTTTAAAGTTAAAAGAGTAAATTTACTTTATCAACGTAATAGTTGCACATTCAACTGCAATATTTGTAATAGTAGTAAAAGAAAACCTAAGATTATTGTAACATACAATTATTTTTAATGATGAGGTTTGTTTTTACCTCCTTACAGTGTTACAGCATTTAGGGCTTTGGAAGGCTCACAGTTTAGCCCCACTGCAGGGTTAGTTTCCCCCTTCCCCCTCTTTTCTTTTTAATAGTAGTGGTTTTGGCTTGTGGAGAACCAAAGCACTGAACTTTTCTGCTCTCCCTTCAACTGTATTATTTGAGCTTGATCTCTCTTATCTGTCCTAACCAGAGTGTTTTTCCTGCTTCTCTTGCTTTGTCTGTATATTTCCAGTAACTGAGAGACAAAGTAGTGCTTTTTCTTCTTCCTCCTCTTTGGATGTCTGATTAGTACTTTCTTTCTCCTTAGTTTTCCTTAATTTGCATTTCCATGAGTCCCTTAATTGTCATTTTTTTTAAAAAGTTGTAATCTGGTTCTTCCTTTCTAAAACCTTCTTGATGAAGAGTTACAAGTTGAATACCATGAGAAGTATAAATTAGATCTGAAATTTGAAATTTGTGATCTGTCTCAATGGGGATAGGTCGGCGTCCCTCAGTGACATATCAGTAATACAGATGACAGTTGGCATTAAGGACATTTTTCTACATGTTTTTCTACATTAACTTCACCTCCTCCCGTTATTTCTGGGTGTTCCACTGTCACACTTATGCACGTGCTCTCCCTGGAAAAGAAATTGTGAGTACTCCGTCTTTTTCCATTCAGCTGCATGTGAGCACTTTTGTGCATGCACGCGCACTCACACACACCTAAATGTTTTCCTTTACAGCCCTGAAGAAATTATGTGTAGGCATGCATGGCTGCTTTCCCTCCTCCCAAACGTTAAAAAAAAAATGCATGCAGCATTTTTTCTCCTGTTTTTACAGGTACTTTATTAAACATATATCTGTTGTTTTTTCTCCAAAACAGCTATCATAAATACAGAAAACACACATGCCTTTGGCTTGTTTTGGGTTATTCGCCTCTCTGATCCCAGTAGTACGTGGTGTGCAGTATTCCTTTCTTTCTTTCCCTCCTCTGATGTTTCCATCCTACCTTGACAGCCCATCGTGCATGTTCTTGCGTTTACCCCACCCAGCAACCAACTTGTGTGCCCTTGCGCTCTCTGTGTTCTCCTGTCATGGATCTACGGGCTTTGCTTGAGATCCCTGACACCGCCTTACCCTTTCTGCGAAGCCTTTGTGTAGCACTGTTCATCGTTCTCTTTGTAAAGCTTAGTCGTGTTGGTTCTTGGGCTTTGGGACTGGGCCTTTGAATCTAAGCCATTCGTTTGTTCACAGTGAGGTCTGCCTGTATTCCAAACGTACCAAGGTCTTCACTTGGTCTGGCTTGACTGTGTGTACATCCCATTTTGTTACAGGCTTTCTGGTTTCCCGCTAGAAAAAGTAATGCCCATTTGGTGATTTTATTCCTTTTCCTAAGGCACTTTAAGTTGTATCCTGTATTTCTGTCTGGTTCCCGATAGTAGCTTGGCCTGTCGCCATTGTTCAATTTTTTTCTCACTTGTCCAGCTTGCAAATTTCTCCTCAGCCTCATGTTTCATGTGTTTGGGGTGGGTTTTGGGGATTTCCCCTTTCCCGAATTCCCCTTTTCCTTCTCTTCTCTTTCACTTTGTACCCACAGCAAGTCCTGCAGTCTCTTTTCCCTGTTCCAAAGGGGAAAAAAAGAATAAAACTCCTTGCCTTTACTGCCTTTGGTGGCAAAGCATGCCCTTCCATTCTCTCCTCAAACATACGTGGATGCTTGCACTCTTTAAGACAAACTCTGGCTTTCATGTGCCTTACCAATGTGCTGCATGCAGCTGCTTGCCCTGCTCACAGCTTGTCTACATGAGGCGAGTGTAAGTTCTTGAGACTTGCTGAAGAAAGAAAATAGGTGTTACGTGTTATTTCTCTGAAAGAGGGGATGGAAAATGACAGACATGCATAATATGTTACGCCTGTCTCTACCACAAAGACAGTGAAAGTCTATATGCCTTATTTATCTCTATCCACAAAAATTATCCCTACGCTTGCATTTTCTGTGTCTCTCCCAACAAAATTTATTACACTTTTCTTTCTGTGAAGATAAATCATAGATGCAAGAGCTTTCTTTCTCACCTGCTTCATTGACAAAACAAAAGCAGTTTCTTTCCTTGGGACAACACATTTCAAATATGGATTCTTTTTATCTCCCATAAGAGATATCTTCCACACCCGTTTCCTCTACCAAACTGTACACGTTCTTCCTTTTCTCCCCTCTCCGTAAATATATATGTGTGCTTCAGACGCTTTCCCTGACATGTAGCCGCAGCCTTTTCTCCCTATTTCCTTTGTATGCTGTCCTCTCGCATTCCTTCTTCCTGATGGTCCCCATGGTCCTTAATCTTCTCTTGCCTCCGAGGTGATCTCTTGATTCCCCCGTTTGTTATAGGTGAGCTCCTCTGGGGCTGCGGCCCGGGATGGCCGTCTGAAGGTGGGAATGCGGATCCTGGAGGTGAACCATCAGAGTTTGCTGGGAATGACGCACACAGAAGCAGTGCAGATACTCCGCAGTGTGGGCGATGCGCTCCTTGTGCTGGTGTGTGATGGCTTTGATCCCAAGGCTGCAGCTGCCATTGAGGTGAGAACTGAAGTGCAGGGTGCCCTCATAGTGACCAGCACCGCAAGAATCCCACCTCTGTCTTCATAGAAGATTGATGGATTTTTCTGACCATTTGCTGTAGATTTTTTTTTTTTTTTGAGGTCCCAGATTTCGAAGTCTGGTCTCCTGCTGTACGAACTGGAGGTGGTTGCCAGTTCATAGAAGCAATAGTCTCTAAAAACTGTCTGTCTTCTTCTGGTAACAGAACTGTTTCACGATATCACTGCACTGGTTAGTAATGTAGTTTTCGAGCTAATTTTCACCAGGCTATTTATGCCTATTTTTTTCTTGTGCCAGTGTTATATTTAAAGTAAATTGTCTGTCTGTTTATTGGTGTTCACCTTTTCCTGCAGGGAAACGCTTAACCCATAGCAATCCTGTGCCTTCTCAACTTTCTTTTTTCAAGGCTTAGCAAGTAAGCTTTTTTACTATCCACTGGAATATGTACCCATTCCCCGGTCACCTTATCCTCTTTCTGTAACTGTTTCAATTTAAATTCATCCTTCTTAGACCTCAAGTTCCTTGAGTAATCGACAGCTGAAACAAGGTTTCAAGTTGTCAAAGAGTTCTGACTTGCCTAGGATCATCTTGGTACTCTGGATCTGGGAGCCCAGGATATGGAAATTTTTTGTATGGCACCCTGTGGGCTTCCACCATGTTTTATTGCCTTTTTCCTTTGTAGATGTCCCCAGGAATTATTGCAAACCCTTTTGCTGCTGGTATCGGGCGCAAGAATAGCCTGGAAAGTATCTCTTCTATTGATCGGGATTTAAGCCCTGAGGAACTGGAGATCCTACAGAAGGTGGGTATTCTGGCTACAACTGGGAGAATGTTATGGAGCGGAAAAAGTTTCTGAAAATCTCTGGTCTCCCATGGCGCATGGAATCTGCAACATAATGGGTCGTGGACTTCGTTTTTATGGGATCAGCAGGTCCCAGCACCTTCATCAGGAATGCGCTAGGACGGGACTCTGAAATCTTCATGAGGTTCGAGGTGCTCTGAGTGGGCAGAGAGCACTGGGTGAAGTGGCTCTAACTTTGGTCTCTCCTAGGAGATGGAAATGGTGAGAGAAGCAACTCAGTGGGAGAGAGAAGAAATGGAGAAAGTGGTGAGAGATTTTTCATGTAGCAGACTCTGTTCTTGGCAGCGGTTCTGCCGAGCCTGTGAGCCCTAAGGAAAATGACACAGATTGTCTCTACCCCGTCATTAATGCCATGGGGGGCTTTGGGCCTTTTCTTCATAGTGCACTGCTCAGTTACTCTAGCTGCTTTTTGGCTTTGCCGTACCTTCCGACGTACCTCTTTGGTGGTACTCTTCTGTTATTTACAGAGCTCGTCTTTGTTACCTGATGGTACTTTCTGACCAAGCTGCACCTTTGAGAAAAATGGCCTGTTAGCTTGGAAGTCCCACATTTAATCAGTTCTCCCTACACAGCACTCCATGACCTGACAGAGCTTTTATGAGCAAAAATGAGAACGCACTGCTCAAAGTTGCCCTGAATTGAAGAAGTGGCACTGTTAATCAATCACAAGTTTGTGCTCCTCAGTTTGCGTGATCATTTTTATTATTCATTATGAGATTTTTATATTTCTGCCTACTATTTCAGCCTTTCATAGGAACAGATTAACAGAGTCAAGCCCCTCGAGGACTTGGGTTTTCTAGTTATCCCTTTTAAAACTGTAATTTATTCAGTCAGATTCTTTTGGAAGATGAGGGAAAATTGAATTCCTCAGTATTGTCAGTAAGGAATCTGCTCTCCTGGCAGATAAGTATATGTACATTTTGCAGGTGTTTCTTCAGGTTTCCAATTTAGATACACCTAATGTTTCTCTAGGTTCTTTCTGTAGTTGTAATCACTTTTTTACATTTGCTACCTGACAAGTGTGTAGTTACGTTGGCAATTCTGGATGGAGGTCATCTTTATAATTTAGTTAACACTTGAGATTTTACTTGTTTTGGAAAAAAGGGTCAAGGTTTTGAATAGTCAGTGGCACAGACCGTATGAGGACAGAGCAATGAACACGAAAATGGCTTCGTGACCTTTCTGTCAGTGACTGCAATGGGCTATGCAGGGTACGATTTTACGAAAGACTGGAGTAGAGGGACAAAAAGGGTGCAGTGTGTTGCAGACTCTCTTTGGAAGCTTTACTTTATCTTTGCTGGCCTACAGCTTAGACTGATGTCAGCATGTACAGGAATAAGCCAAGGGATTTCTGTCCTAAGTATCTGCAAGGTGTTCTGATGGTGTTTGAAATCTGTACTTAGATGGGAATGCTTCCAGTGGAATGGCCTTGTAGAATAATCTTCAACCTGATCTAGTTGAAGATGTCCCTGCTCATTACAGGGGGGGTTGGACTATATGGCCTTTAAAGGTCCTTCAGTTCAAACCATTCTATGATTCTGTGAATAATTTGGGTAGGAAGGGACCTTAGTTCAGCTCAGAGCAGAGCCAATTTAGATCAGATTTAGGTTTTTCCTATAAAATGAATTGTTCCTTTCTTAGGAAGGAACTGAGAGTGGTTTGTTGTGGTTTCAGAAAACCTGATTTTGTAGTGTTACTGTTACAGCAAAGGGTATTTTGTGTTGGTAGCATATGGATTTGAATGCTCTAGGAGACTTCAGGTACTTTAACTCATTACAGTATTTCTAACACCTCTGCATAAACCAAGAGCAAGTCTGGCCCCAAACCCATGCTGCTCTGTCTGAGCAAATTGCATTAGTTCAGTCTTGGGTAGATAAAGGCTTTTCCAAAATTTATGCTGAGATTACTTAAAAATACCTCAGAGACTTTGTGAAAAAACAGAAAAACCTTTATGTTTGGTGATGAAGCCTTGGCCATATCTCATTTTAAAAAGTGCTGATGGCATTATGATAGCTTTTAATGGAAAATTTGAACTTGAAAGTTAGTTAAAATTGTTAATTTAAAAGAAAAAAACTTAGCAATACCTAGTCATTCAGCCATCAGCAACATTTCAAAACAGTGGTGGGCATCTTGTAACAAATATTATGATTTCTGGAGGTGGAACAATACACAGTAATTATGGTTCATCTTTCCTGGGTGTTTTACTTTTGATTGATTTTAAAGCAATATTCTGAGATTGCAGTAACGTGTATGTAAGGACTTCTAAGGTCTATATTCCCATATACTGCCTTTTCTTTCACTATATTCTGGCTTATTATAATTACAGTGCTGTCTGTCCCAACCTCTGAAGAGCTGAGAAGCATAAGCCTGTAGCCTAGTGATCAGCAGAGACCAACACTCCCCTCCAGAACTGCCTCTGCCTTTAAAAGATGTCATATTTTTTGGTGCCCCTTCCATTAGGGTACTAGGAGGAGATAGCAATGGATGCGCCAGGCTCCTCTGACATCTCGGGATCCATGGCCTGAGACCCAACAGCAAAGACACATTTTTCTAGTATTGCCTTTTAGAGTGACCTTGAAACTGGGATTCTGTCTCTAATACCGGTTTTGATGACTAAATTTATACCAGTGATGGAGCCAGCACTTTATGGTAGCCATTGTAATGCTGTAGGAAGTTCCTACCTCAGTGCCAGATCCTGAGTAATACTATTCGTGTCACCATTTTTGGACCTTTCCTCTAATACTTCAGTGTTTCATGTTCAGTTTTGCACAAAAGTGATAGAGATCAAACGTGTCTTCTTACAGTAAGGTTGTGAACTGAAGAAATGGGAAGGATTTTGGCTTTGCTATACTCACCGTTAGCCCTGTAGAGGTTTTCAAATACCTCCCTTGCACTCACTGCATACATCTCTCCAGTTCAGTTCTTTGGTAATTCAGTTTCTAGTAGCAATTGTAGTAACTCCAGATCTCCATGGACTGATTAATGGTGCATTTCTCTGTCCTAACTCTGTAGCTGTAGTTATTTTTCTAGTCTTAATCCAGAGCTTCCTCAGGCTCTTCAGATGTTGTCAGAGATGAACTTTGAAGATTCCAGAGCTCCATCTGGGCTTGCTCGCGCAATTTCTCTCTTCAGCTTAAGACCTCAGAGAAGGATCACATACTGTCAGCTTGAACACTCGCCTTGCAGCTAACACAAAATAAGCATAACCACATTCAGAATAGATTTTAGCTTAAATATCCCTAAATATCCCATTGGATCTTGTGATCTTCCAGAGCATTAGTGTCTTCTCATGTTGCTCGTTATTGTCTGGAGACTGGGGGTGTGATGTGGGACACTGATTACTTGCTAGTGGTAATGCACAGAAGCTTTTGAAGAGAGTGGCCCAGGTGCTTATCAGAATTTTCAGTTAGCTCCCTCTCTGTTTCTCAGATGCCTTCCACCTCCCATCCTTCCAACCTTGGGACTTCGGGACCATCTGGTTGCTGCTGTTTGGGAGGAGCAGTCAGGCAGGTTGCAATGTGCAATAGAATGGAAGAATGATGCTGCTTTTGTCCATGGCCCTCGCCCTGCAGCATAGGTGCTGGGCAAAAAGTCACAAAAGTATAAATGCACAGAAATCATTCTTTAAGACAAGTGACATATTATTACCTTCCTCTTGCAGCTTGGAAGCAAGCCTGTAGCTGGGGCTTGTGAGATTAGTCACTGGTCACTCTTGTAATATTCCTGTGCTGCGCTTGAATGACTGAGAGCTGACCAGGGGATTTTAAGCCCTGCCTCATGCTTACACAGTTTCTGTCTCTATATATAGTCTTTTGGCTGTGATGCTATTAACAAGCATGTGATTTTTTTAGGTCTTTTTCCTTAGTGACAACTAGGCCTCTGCACTGTAGATTTGTTTTTCCATTCCCTTCCAGCCTTTCCAGTGTGTGCTCTGTCAAGAAGTCTCTTCTCGCAATAAGTGATCTTCTCCTTTCCCTTGGTGATGGCATAGCTTGTGCTTGGGGTGGGGGGAGGGACTTTAGCTGCCATTGCTTTTCCCCAGGACTGACCCTGCTGAGGATCTTAGAGACATCTGCTCTCTTCCCCTCATCTGGGGACGCCCTGGCTTGTGGTGCTCGGGGTGTCTGTTCCCCTCCATTTTGCTGGCGATAACTGAGCTCATGCAGAATTCCAGCTCCTCCTCTTTCTCAACGTACGTGCTGGGTTTCTGCGCTCCCTCTCCCGGCACCAGTGCTGTCCGTGCTCCTCTGTCCCCCCTCTGGAGTCACTACCCAGCATGGTGCTGACCTCTTTCCCTCTCTCTTTGCCTGCGCTGCTTGGATGCTGCTCTGACTCTGTCATGCCTCGTGGAAGGAGTGGATGCGTAGGGAGCGGGAGGCAGCCACACAGCAGCTTGAGGAGGAGGCAGAGGTGAGGAGCACGGTGGGAGGGCTGGAGAGCTGCAGAAAAGGGCCACAACTGGACTTGAAGACTGGGGAAATGTCTAAAAATGCTCATTCCCCATAACTTCTGTTCTCCGCTCCCCACCGCCACCAAAGACTTGACTTTTGGGTATAAGAGAAGATATCAGAAATTAAGAAATCTGTAACGTGATTGAGGAAGGAATGGTGAAGAACAATGGCTAGAATTAGAAAGGCAGACAAATGAAAACGGGAAATGAAATCAAACAAAATTATACAATGAGTGTGAGTTAAGAAAAGATACTGTAGAGGAATTGTAGATTTGCGCTCTCAAATGTCTCCAAATCCAGCCTGGAAGCCTTTCTGGGTGCAATTTGGAGAAAACTGGTACGTATGTCAAGTTCTCCACTCCCCCTACAAGGGAGTGGATGTGTGCACGTGGGGGCAGGAGGAGTGGTGGGATCAGTGCACCAGTGGGTGACCAGGGGCCCAGAGTGACCTGGTCTCTGTTGTATTTCTCAAGCCTGGCCTCTGTCATGGGCCCCCATGGTTGTGTTTGGAACAATTCCAGCCTCATTTCCAGGCAATGGGAACTTTCTGCAGAGTTTGGAGATAAGGCCTTGGTTATTTCTAGGGGTGGTTTCCTTTTAATTGCTCTTTCTGGTTGATTTAGTTGCCTTGTGGCCTGATCTCTTCCTGGTGTTTGTTTTTTTGCTCCCCCCCTTGACCCTTTCCAGAATGTCACCAGCGAACCTTTGAGACTGGACTATCGGACCCTGGCTGCATTGCCCAGCAGTGGCTTACAGAGAGTCAATCGCACTGTAAGTGAGGGGCTGTTGAGATGTGGGGGAAGCTGTGGTCATTCTGTTACCCCTCTCCTTGCGCCCTGATGGTGAGGGATGGTGGTACTCTCTGCAGAGGAAAACTGGGAAGCGGAGCTGTGGTAGACTTTTACACTGTCTGAAACAGGAGGTAGCCACAAAAGAAAGATTAGGATAAGAAAATGCGGAGAGCAGAGAGACAGGTTGCTTTCCATTTTGGAAAGGGAGGTCGCCTTGTGTAATTGCCGAGACGCAAAAGGAAGCGTCTCGAACAAGGCAGAAAGGACAACCCAGCAGGAGAGAAGGGTAGGTGGGAATCGGAGCGTGCAGGGGATTTACCATGGAAGGAAACAACTACTGAAAGCTGCAGAGGAGGGAGGGGAGGATTCTTCCCAACACAAAAGGTGACAATGTTGTGCACAGCTTATCTGTAAATTCATTGTGGGATGGTGTTTAGAAAGGAGGGGGGATGCAGGGTGCTGATACCAGAAGTATTGAAAGTCAAGATCCATCTAGGACTGCAAAAGTCAAAGTGGCAGTGATTGCATATCGTGACTTAGCCCTGACACAGCCTTGGACCGGCATTTCTGCCCGTGACCTGCATTTCAGTCCCTCATGTGGGATATGTGGCACCTTAGACAGGAGAAAATCCAGAATTCACAAACTTCGCAGGTTACAAAGTCGTCTGTCTCTCCTGTGTTGTTTAAAACCTCATCTTACCTCTCCATCTTTGCCTTCCTTGGTCTTGATTTATCTTCTGCCTGCTCCTTCACACACATCCTCAGTCTTCACCTCCATTACTTTCCTTCTCTTGCAACGAGACCACCCTTTGCTGTCACCATCAGATTCTGCATTCCCATGCCGTCATTTCAGGATCATCTCTTTTACCTTTACTGTCTCCATCTCATTCCATCCAGACAGGTCTCCTCCCCTATTCATCCCTCCTCTTGTTGACTTCAGGCCCTCTTGCTTTTCTGCTTTCACACGGATTAGAGCCCTGCTTTGTCTCCAGCTTTGTCTCACTTTGTTCCTCCCCATACTCCCCAGCTCTTGCATTTTCCCTCTTGGCTGTTCACACAGAAAAGTATTATCAGGAAAAGGTTTAACGTATTTTTAGCATCTCTTAGTGTAACTTAGTAGCTGGAAACAAGGGGAGAGCCAGCCCCACTCAAGCAGCTGCCTCTTTGCTGGACAGCCCTTGTGTCATCCAGAGAGAGCAGCATTTGGGAACTTGTGCCTTAGAAGCCTGTGTCAGCCCAGGAACGCCTGGCACTGGAATGTGGGGCCGAACACGCTGGAATGCCGGGGTGTATGGGCGGCATCTATAAATGTCCCATTTCAGGGGAAGGGCCAATTGGTGCCCAGGTTTATCTTTTTCCAGCTGTCATTTGCCCAACCCTGTCTTTGTTCTGTTTGAAAAAATATGTCTGCCTAGATGGTGAGTACGAGGAGGTACGGTTCTGGTGTTCCTTCAGGGGCTGCACCTCGCCGGTGTGACGACTGTCTGGAAAACTCACACACGGATCAGGCTGGCCAGCAGAAAAGCACGTGGTTCAATTAACAGGTTGTCTATCTCCAGGCAGTCTCACTGGATTAAGATGACTAGTTCCCGGTTCCTGTAGTATTTTTTCTTTTCTTTCTGTCTCTAGGCCAACTTTCTCACCACATAAATTCTCCT
Organism: Dromas ardeola; assembly: GCA_013398915.1. Taxonomy (NCBI): domain Eukaryota; kingdom Metazoa; phylum Chordata; class Aves; order Charadriiformes; family Dromadidae; genus Dromas; species Dromas ardeola. The sequence goes on along the minus strand of VYZM01004732.1, from coordinate 29,805 downwards.
CCAAACAGTGTCTACGTATCTTCTCTTCCCATATAGTTCCCTGCAGGGGTGTTGCAGGGGAGTTGCAGGGCCTGCCGTTCCTCACACTGTTGAACAGGAGGAGGTGCAGACCTCTGTCATGACTGCTGTAGATTGCGGCTGTAATTTGTCATGACAATTCCCCAAGAATTGTCCCCAAAGAAGGGGGGCAGATGGCTGTCCATCTTGGATTAATCTGTATTGCTGTGTATTGGTCCTTTTGTGAGCAAGATTTAAGAAAGTCTTACTTTTCAAGCCTGTTTTGTTTGTATACTTTTAAAACCCCAACTGAAAAATTCCAGTTGAAAGCTGCATGAGAATGCTCGCCTGGGTGATGCCCTGCGTCTGTGCCAGCGTCTCAGTAACTGGCGTCTGCAGAGTACCCCATGCACTACAGTGTCTGGATGCTGCCATCGCAGTAATAAAAGAGCCATTATAGTCTCTGTCTTCTGCATAGTACAGGCTTGAAAACCATACCCATGAATTACTGCATCTAGACACAGCAAACCGTGTACAATCTAGTTTTGCTTTCTGGACTCTAAGAAATAGACAAGACTTTACATCTCTCAGTAGTGTCAGTTAATTAACAATCTGTACTTTCTAGTCTGAACCTGTTTCTCTTCAATTTCTAGTCATTGATTCTTTCTCTGTACTTGTTCGTTAGTTTTCAAATTAGATTTGTTTCAGTGTCTGGGGCAAAGTGATGGATCGGAACTGCAAATGCATTTCTTCTGTATCTGCCTTGGAGGGCGCAGGGTAAAACACGATTATCCTGTCTGATAGGCTGGGGAGTGACAGAGGCAAGGCTGGGAAAAGCACATTGCATTGACAAAGTCTTTGCTTACCCAAAATAGAAATTGTTGCTTGTCTGATAAAAATAGCCCACTGTGAAGCAGAGGCAGTGAGGCATCGTGCACTGGAATATGCTGCTGCAGCAGAAGCGCTGGAGATTAAAGCGAGGGGTAGATGAAGCTTGGTTCCAGTCACATCCATGAACAAAACAGGCATCGAGGCTTCCTGTGGACTGTCAGACTTCATACAGTCTTAGTGAGGTGCCCATCTCCACAGTGCCTCCAAAACGTTGTTTACTTTTTCACAAAGCAGGCCTTGGTGGTGGTGGGATTCACCTGGAACCCAGGCTGGTCAGGGTTTGTGCTCTTCTGCTTGGTGAGGGAAAGCAGCAGCAGTGTCAGAGGGGCCTGGCTGAAGGACCAACAAACCCACTTGGTGGTGGTGGTGGATCGCTGGCAGGGTTTTCATTACAGCATCCCCACTGAGCAAATAATGTGCCTGAAAGTACTTTTTGCCTGGCATAACTTTATGTGCACTAGAGCTCTTGCTAGTGTAGTTTATCGCACTCTGGGAAAAGAAAGTTGGAATTTGGGGGTTTCTCGGTGGGGTTTTTTTTTCAGTGGAAGGTCACATAGCTACAATAGCAAAATTTCTAAGGGTAGCACAGGCCTCACTGTCTGCAGAAATATGATATGAGCCAGGGCTCTGCCAACCACTGCTTTAGGTTGGGTTATTAGGGGAGGGCCTCAGGAATTCCTGAGGCTCTCAGCTGCCATTGTAGTCACCAGCTCACCCAGCCCTTGAGAGCTATTTTTGTGAATGCTGCTATGACACAGGAGTTGGAGAATGTGCTCTGAGCAGAAGAGGTCTTTCTGCTCCCTGGCAGGCGCTTGGATAGAAGGAGATTTGATTATTGCTCTCTGATTATCTCTGCTTCCGTGAAAGAAGGCTCTGGCTGGGGTAACAAACTCTCTTTTATAGTATTACAAGAGGAAAGGTCAGTGCTTCATCTTGGTTGGGTGCACTTGAGCGTAGGCAGAACTGGAGCTCTGTTTCCGTCCTGCCTTCACTAAGAGCGCTCAAAGGGATCTGTGCTCTGTTAGCTGTTATTTAGCTCTCTTTTAATTATTGGCGTGTATTTTGATGAAGTGGGGCCATAAAAGCATGTTTGCCCGTGCAGGTGTAATGGAACTGCATGGGGTAGATGGTATGGTGGTGACTGTGTAACTGTATGGAAGGGCATTGGAGCGAGGTGAGAAATGTTATTCTGTGTGACAGTGCTGGAACTGCTCGGAAGTATGCTGGGCTGGGACAGTCGATGTAGGGCCACGTGGTGGTGGAGTGGAGTTGAGGATGTGCTGCAGCGAGGTGGGAGAGGACGCATGCTGGTGTGGGTTTTGGCAGTCGGTTTTGCTGGAGAGCAGCAACATTCCTGGCGAGCTGCTGGAGCACAGGCTGGAATGTGGACGAGAGATGGAAGAGTGCAGGGAGCGTGCTCGTGCTGTCAGCTACTGGGTGTCTGTATTGCAAGGTCCTCTCTTGGAAGTAGCATTTGGGATCATCACAAGACTGGTGATGGAGGAGAAGAGGGGGAAGGGGTGGTCGTGTGGGCATTAGTACTTGAATTCTTCTCTCCCCTGTCCTTCAGCATCACCTCTGTGTTTTCTCCCTCTTCTCCTTTACTCTGTTCTCCTTGTTTCTTTCTGACCCTTTTGTTTTCCTCTCAGCTTGTTGCGTATAATAAGGCCAGCTCCAGAATGGAGGGTGACTGCACTCTGCTGTCTCTGCCGGTGGCACGGGACAGACGGGATTCATGCCCAGATACAGCCGCCAGCCCCATCACCGGAAGCGTGCCTGGCCCTCCTCAGGACCCCGCACCACCTGACCAGTGCGCCAGCGGGGCAGAAAAGCCCCAGTTGGACGAGCAGGATCCCACGGGTGGCCCCTTGTCCCAGGACCAGACGCCAAAGACGCCAGAGCAAGAGTGCATGATCGACTCCCAGCCCATCCTCTTCAGTGAGAATCCCTTTGTGGTGGCGAACCGCAAGGGGAAGGCAGCAGGCAAGGCCTGCCTGGGGGGGCCACCCCTCGGCTATGGCAGGGGGGGAGTGCTGAAGACCAACCTTTACTCCAAGGCAAGCAGTCCCATAGCATGCTGTGTGTGGCGTGCACTCACGCAGTCGAGGCCGCCCGCATCCTACTAAACGCCTGCACATGCACCGGACCCAACACCGGGCAGCACGAGGCCCGTGTGGGGGCCAGTCCCACCTAACACATGTCCTTTGCCTGCAGAGGCTGTCAGTCACTGACGGCTGTGAATTGTCTTCCAGCCACTAATGTACCCCCGTTATTGCCCAGCGTGCCTGCTGCTGAGCCCTGCTGAGGGATGGCAGGATGTCAGGCGACTTAAAGACTTTAGAGCACAAGTCTTGTGAGGAGCGGCTGAGGGAGCTGGGGGTGTTCAGCCTGGAGAAAAGGAGGCTGAGGGGAGACCTTCTCGCTCTCTACAGCTCCCTGGGGGGTTGGTCTCTTCTCCCAAGGAACAGGCCGTGGGACAAGAGGAAACGGCTTCAAATTGTGCCAGGGGAGGTTTAGGATGGATATTAGGAAAAATTTCTTCACGGAAAGGGTTGTCAAGCCTTGGAAGAGGCTGCCCAGGGCAGTGGTGGAGTTGCCATCCCTGGAGGGATTTAAAAGCTGGGCAAACATGGTGCTTAGCGATTTGGTTTAGTGATGGTTTTGTCAGTGTTAGGTTAATGGTTGGACTCAGTGATCTGAAAGGTTCCTTCCAACCTCGGCAATTCTGATTCTGTGGTGTTCCCCATGTCTCTCTGTGTGGGCAAAAGTCAGGCTGGGAGCAGCAGCGTTCCCTGCCTGTGGTGGTTGTGAGTGGGGAGCTGGCAGGGCTGGTAGAAGAATGGTGATGGTGTCACACTTACATATCTGGGCCTGAACAAACACAGCCGTTTTTAGACTGCTGAAAAGTAAGAGGCAACGCAGCTGACATAGTTAATCTACAGCACCGGAGCACGCTGTTCCTTGAAGTGACATGTTTCAGTATATCTAGGCTTTCAGATTTCAAGGGAGAACTTTGCTTTCTGCTCTGGGAAATCTGTTTGTATTTAACTTTCTCAGTCTTGCACAGGAAGCCTGTGGCAGAGCAAGGACTAGACCCAAAGATGTTAACGTTCCAGATTAGCCCCACACCACTCTTCCCTTCCTTTCTCAGCCCTTTCGGATGTCTGAAAAGCCAGAGAAGCAACACACTGCAAACAAACAGCCCACACACACAGAAGAAAAAACAAACCAACCAACCAACACCCAGCTGTAGTTCTCTTCGATGTTTTTAGCCTAGTTCCTTGGTGAGGATTTGTTTTTCACAGATGTGTAGGCAGATAAGCGTAGAGCGAGGCATGTAGTTGAATCTCTGTAACATCTCAGTATATTAAAAGTCAAAGGCTGTGGTTTGGACATCACAGACATCCAGCTTTAGAGTTCAGAAGATCAAAAAAGCAGTGGTCACAAAGCACTGACTGTTTTTGCAGGTAGCCTTTATGCCAGATCAGCTATCACCAGTCTGAGGTGGGTGTCACAGTTATCTGGAGCTAATCTCATTCCAGGTTGGTGTCAAACCTGGATCAGTTCCCCCCGTCTGCACATTCTCCTCCTGTGTGCTGACACCAGAACTGGAGCAGTCGTGTGTCAGCTGGGTCAGGGAGCTGAAGTCCCTGAAAAACGGTATTGTACAAAGCTCCTTCCTTGGGGATTGGTGAGCTGCGTGTGCTGGCGCACGGGAGGACTTGGATAGCAGTAGCCAGAAGCAGGGTGACTGAGAACTCTTTGCTGTGGAGGCATGGAAGTAGATCAGTTGACACTGCTACGTTCTCTGTCTTTACAGTGCTAAGAAGGATCAGATGTTTTCTGTGCTCCAATTTAAACTTCATAGCACATCTCCTGGCCTGCTCAGTAGAAATACCATTGCCCAAGGCTGACATGAATCAAATGAACATGATTCACTATTGCGTGGATATGGTATTAATGATTGCGGAACCCTAGATTTGCTTAAACAGTTCTCTAAATCCCAAATGACCTGTTTCCACCATTAGACATCTAAAATACTTTTCAAATCATGCTCCTTTATCCTGTGGACAGACTGCAGGTAATTATTGGGACTGTGCTCTCTTGCTGTAGCTGTTGGGGTGGCTCAGCCTGAGCATTGGTGATTGTAGGTTCCTGTGGAAGGCGCGAGAGCCTTGTCTTCCCTATGCTCTGGGCTACTCGTAAAGGTGCTACCAGTAGGCCAACAGCAATGGATGTGTCTGGGGATGAATCCTTTCAGTTGGGGCGGCTTAGTGGCTCTACAACAGGTTTGCCTAGACTGTGGCCCAGTCTCTGGAGGGCTGAAGAGAAGTTGGGGGGAGAGGGTTCTTACAAGGCGTAAGGCTTTAACCTCAGTCAGTTGGCCTTGCAGGGTGTTTGGATATGAATGTTTAATGTCATTCCCTTGCTGTTTCTAGTGCTTTTTGCAAGTTTCTGCCATGTGACAGCTGCCGTTGGGCCCGTTGCTAGCTCTGCTCTCTCACGGCAAGGTGGCCCACAGTTGGCCTTGGGCTGGATGTCAGTGGTCTCCCTTGCCTCCTGGTCTTACTGTGAAGGGAGAGACATGGAAGTTGCTGCTGTACAGTAACTATCTAGCTTTGTCTTCTCTCTTTCAGGCTTCTGCAGGCGAGTCTGGGACAGGAAATTCCAGGCATGAAACCCCCTGTTCTCCTAGTAATCAGCAGGTGAGACTGGCCCCAGGACAGGCAACGCGGGGAAGGGCAGGGAGGCAAGATGGCACCAGGGCAGAAGGGCAGAGGAAGCTGAGTGTGATTTCCATTCTTGAGAGTGATAACGTTGAGGTGGAGGGGTATCCAGCACAGGAGGCAACTAGAGAACTAGGGGAAGAACTCTGCTCTTTCAAAATGTCTCAGAGACCCAGGAGTATAACTGGCTAGTCATAAACTCAGTGGAAAGTTATTGCTCTGGGGGGTAACCTAATTTGCAGGGTAATGAGCATAGGAGTACCTAGAGTAACTACAAAGTGGTAGTTGTCTGTCTTTTTTGAGAACAGCCTCACCAATTCCTGATATAGAAACTATTTAATTCTGTCAATTGGTATGTTGGAAGAAAACTGAAGGATCCTGCAGCAGGTTAGCCTACCCTTAGGGAATGATATTCTAAAACTCTTTGGTCAGAGGCCAGCTTTCACTCTGAAATGGGAAGTTTCTTTTAACTTTTTTTTTTTTTTTTTTGGTAAACATTACCTCAGTAGCTGTTCTTATTTCTCATAACTCTGATCTTTTCTTTTAAATCTTGAGAAGTCTTTGATTTCACTTTTCATCCTGTGGCAGTAGGTTTCACAAATTAATTGAGCCTTTTGAAGTTAAATATTCTTAAATGGATTTTTTAAGATTTCCCTTCACACTCATTACATGTTATTGGTTTTTATATTAGGGTGCTGGAATTGAACTGAAAATTGTGCTTTGTACACTGTCCTTAGTCATTTTGTGTCGTCTGCATTCCTTTTGGAGTGCAACTGCTCTCCAACTCTTTGGTCCCACTAGCTCCCATCTTTAGCAGAGTCGTTTTGGTTCTCTAAGCTGGACAAAAGCTGTCTGCTCCTTTTCCTAGGTCAGTTCAGCTTAGTGAGATGAATTGCATCACCTTGGGGTGAGGTGACAATTAACACTCAGGAGAAGGGTCAGGACCATGTGGCTGGGAGCAGCGAATAGGACAGTGGAGCTGTAGTGAGCAACGGTTCAGTCCATCTTCTAATGCTTCCTTGGCCTCTCTTGCATCTCCCTCAGTTCTTAGATCCTTTGAAATTGAGTCACCACCAGGGACACAATAAGATTAAAAGAAGATACTATTCATTGTAGTAATACTATTTCAATGCTTTCTCTTCCAGCTGCATGTGTTTACTTACTAGCTTTTCTGAGAACAGTTGCATACTGATTGGAGGTTTATTTTGGGCTGTTTGTCTGTAAGTTTTCCTTTAATCACAAACCTAGATTTTCTTTGAGATTGGGTTTTTTCTATCTAAAACGAATGGGGTGGGGATGATACTCCTCATTCTACAATAGGAGGAGATCTAGATATTAATTTGCTCTGTCTTTAAAGATACTCAGCTCTCAGTTGAAAAAGAAGCCCAAATCCCAAAGGGTGGCCAATGTAGCTGCTCATAGAATGATTTAGGATGGAAGGTCTGGTCTAAGACCATACTCAGAGCAGATCCAATTAGATCAGGTTACTCAAGACCGTGTCCAGTTATATTTTGAAGACCTAGAGATGGAAGGTCTGCATCTTTCTAGATGCCATCTCCAATATTTGACTACTCTCATTGTGATTTTTTAAAAAAAAAACATGTGTTTGAACGGAATGTCCCTTGTTCCAGTTTGTCATAGGCAGCTTTAGTAGTACCCCTGATGTTTTTGTTTATCAGTGTCTTAGCATTGGAGGCTCAGTGCCAATGTCCTTGCCACTAGCAACCCTCTGGCCATAATGCCATCTGTGCTTCTAGCTCGGGATGGGCTTGCTCAATGATAAATTGTTTGTCTTTAAAGTCTAATGGTTTGTCATTATCTAATTCCTGTGGCAACAGTGACTGCTTTGTCTTCTCATAGCAGTCGCTGCTGACAGCAGAAACTTTCCAGGTGAAACTGTTCGTTCTCTTCTCCCTGGGCTCTGAGAAGAATTAACAAGGTCTCACAAATGCATTCTGTGGAGTTAAGGGCACCACAGGAGCATTTCCGCAGATGCAGACATTTGCCTTTCCAATTTTAAGTTGGATGTCTCAAATTCCCTGTTATGTAGCACTTGGTATAATTTGTAGTCTGTTCTATCAATTCAGGTCTTTTGTATCATGAATTCTCTGTAGCTTGAGCGACATATTGAACAATCTCGTTTTTCTCTTTTTTTCTCTTTTATCTCTCTGTTCAGAGATGCATATGCCATGAGGGATTCTATTAATTTCTTAAAGCATTTATAGCCAATTTCTTGACTGTGTCCTTTATTTTAGCCTTTTAAGGTCTTCAGCAGGTTTGTTCACTGCTTTCATTTCTGAGATCTAGTCTGTGTGTCATTTTGAAAGCCTTTTTTCCTTACGTGGTCTGTGGCTGTTATGAATTCGTGACTCTGGGAGTTGTTCTTGAAGATGCCTTGGTGTCACAATGCTGAGCCTTTAATCTTGCTGGTGGCATTCTCAACCCTGCATTCTGTACGTGAGCTTTCTGTCACATTTACATGATTTAATACTTTTTGGATCAGAGCCTTCCGCAGCTGTCTCCTGTGTGTCAGGTAAGGCTGGATCTGGTAAACTTAGTTCTCTCTGGATAATGAATGATATACAAAATGGAACAGGTTCAACAGATAATACTGAAGGACACAGGGCAATCACTAGCCTTGTGGCCTGTACATTTTCTGGGGATTCAGGAGACCTGACCTTCAGGTTGTTGCGCCAGAGTAGAAGTTCCAAAGAATTGCATCTCTAATTCTCTGCCGCCATCTATTTTTAATGTAAATTCTTTGGTTTTGACATCTTGTAGTCCAGCCAGAATTTATAGGCTTACTTCAGAGCTCTCGGAGGCTTACTGAGGGAAGTTGAAATCTCTGTGCTGAGGCTGGTGTCACGGTGGTCTTGCCTGGCTCTGGGTTCTGTGAGCGTCTGGTGGGGGAGGAAGGAGGTGTTCGTGGTGGGTCTGTGCGTGCCAAGGAGGGCAGAGGGGCTTTCTCCATGGCAGGCAGCAAGGAGCTGTGTGGGGACACTGATAGCCCTGGGTAACTGCAGTCTCTGCGCTGGGAAAGGTGCTTGTCTCAGCCTCTCACACGGAAAACCCGGTCTCTTCGTTTTCTCTCCCATTCTCTTCCCTGACGATCCTCCCTGGTGTTGCCCCTCTCCAGACGCGTGCAGCCCCTCGGCCTGCTCACCTGCCAGGCAGGGAGACCCGCTTTGTAAGTGCCTGTGGGTGTGCGGTGTGCGCTGCTGCTCCGTGCTGCTCCCGCCCGGCACCGCTGCTCTTTGCCCCGTCTGCCGCCTCCCCGCTCCCCGCCTCCTGGGCTCGAGAGACTGTTCCCTGCTACCCACTGCTGAGGTGGCATCTGTGAACGCTTCCTGGCAGAGAAGCTGTGGTGCTGGTGGCTTTGCTGAAGCTCAGTAGCAAGTGCAGAGGGCAAGGGATGTAAAAAGGGCCAGGACCAGCCAAGCTGCAGCGGAGAGGGTGAGGGTGGGGGTCAGTGCCCAGAGATGCGTGGAGAGAGTTGGGATTGCCTTCACACATGGCAGAGGAACTGGGAGAAGCTCTTGCAGGTGGGCTCTGCACTGCACCTGGCACAAAGAAGAAGGTGTGGTGGGGATTAATATGGGACTTGGGGGCTTTTCCCTGTACGGGGCGGGCAGCGGGGCAGGGGAGGGGCTAGAGTTGGGAATTTTGTATTGCTTTTTATATGGAATGGTAAACTAAAGGCTCCCTGTATGTACTCCAAATTTACACCTGTTTTCAGGCTTCCATTAACTTCGTTACATCGCAGGATGACAGTAAATCAGTAAGTACATCCGCCATGAGACCTTACTGTCCCTGTGCATTCTCCAGTGCATAGAGCTTGCCTGTCCCTTCTGTGTGAGCTCACTTCCAGCCCTGCAAGTCTCACTGTTGCCTCTTACTCCGTCTTCTTCAGTCATCCACTATACCTCAAGTTTGTTCATATGCGCTGTCTTAAATAATGTCAATTTGAGAACTTGATGCAAGTGTTTTTGCAGCTTTTATTCCTGCTTACCCATGCACCTTTCACTCATGTAGTTTTTGCTGGCTTACTCGATTCCTGCTTCTGCTCTCTTTAGTAGTAGAGGTTTTGTTCACTTCAACACAGCATCCAACAGTGATGGCATCGAGGTCAAATCTCAGACTCCTGTCTCTGCTTTTATGTCTGCATTTCTAATTGGAGCCCTAGCTGGGTCTCATTTCATTTTCATCCCCGGCTTTTGCCAATACCGTTCCTGGCTGATGTTTCCCTACTGCATCTTCCATTCATGATGCTTACGTTCTCCAAGCTTTGACATACTCATGCCTGACCCTCGCAGCTGCTACTTGTATGGCAGTTTCGTCCTTGTGTCCTGGCCTTCTCTGTAAGCCATTGGTCCTGTCTGACCATGACTTGTCTGAATCTCTTTGCCTGTCTGAAATACATGCACTAGAGGCATTGTTTGGTGTTTGCTTCAGTAGCTCTGCCTCCCAGTCTGGTAGCTGGACGCAGCAGCACAGCTGCGGAATTGAGCTCAGGTGCATGGATTTGTCTTATTCACTTGCATGGCATAGGTACCTTGCTGCCCTAACTGCTCGTTTCTCTTCTCTCTCTCTCTCCCTCTCTTCCTCTGCCTTTCCCCCTGTTGTGTGGTATTGACACAAGCAGACCAAGCCAGGCGTCATTCAGCCTCTTTCCCGAGTGCGACAAAATGCTGCCCCACATAATTTGGAGGACGGGGACAGCCCCAATCCCTTCCAGCAACCTGAGCTGTGCTTCAATATCCAGAACTCTGTAAGTGGCCTGCAGTTCCTTCTTGCTAAGCTATGTCTATCTGCCCTAGGTTGCTATAGTGCCTCTTTTTCTGGTGGGTAGGCTGAACACTCCCTCCCAGTGCTGATTTTGTATAAAGATCACATGCCATTGGTAAGGCTGGTCTTGTTTATGCATCAGTCTGGGTAAGAACCCGTACTCTTCCCAAGTAGAGTCATGGTCAGTGCATCCCATTCATTTTTCTAACATAGATGAGCCTCACCAGCCTGCCTTGTGTCCTCAGTGACCCATTCAGGAAGTTGGCGTTGTTGAAACTGTATTGTGGCTGAAATCCCCAGAGCAGTTACAGTTTTAGATCCTTATTTATGAGGTGTTACATTCTGTTGAGGCATAAATCTTTCAGAACCTTTATCTATCAATGTCTTGTGTTTTGGAGCAAAAGCCAATACCATCTTGCTGATAATAAGTTTTATGATTTGCAAAATGATTGGTTTTGAAAGATTCATGTCCCTGGGCTGTATGTTGATGGGAAAGGAGGATTTGGGTATTTTGGTCTTTGTCATGACAGAAGACTTGTATACCTGCAATATAGCCCATCTCTTTATCGAAGCTTGTATGACATGATACCAAATTAGAGACCTGATTTGCAGACAAACAGCCATATATAATCCATGTAATTGGCCAAGATTCACATATTGTACAATCTCTTGTGATCTTGATGTGCTGTTCTTTAGCCCATGCAGAAGGGAACATCATTTACAACATACTTTAGCCTCAGTCCAGGACAAAGAAAAACAACAAACACCTGAAACTGAGTTAGTGCAGCAAGAAGGATTGAAGGAATGAATCAGCTAAAGGGGATTTGCTCTCTAGTAGAAAAGAAAGTGGTGGTGTCATTTCCCCCCTACTCCCATTCATTTCTGTGATGCTTTGAGCAGGTCATCCCAACTCTTCTTCCTCCCTGAATGTGATACGGGGAAGACAGGTGAGGAAAAGACCAGCAAAGACAAGTGACAAGCAGTAGGAGGGTCCTCTTGGACCTTATGAGATGTTTCTGAGTAAGTGGAATTCCATGAAGGGAAAATTTGAGATTCAAGGGCAGGTATTCTTCAGATTATAGATGCCTGAATGGGTTGCCACTTTGGTTTAGGAGACTGTGACCATTAGCCTTGAAGTATGTAGAAGTACACACTGATCATTTTATAAACAGAAGTACAATAGTCACTGCAAAAAACAAATGAGACTAAGATCCCTTCCCATGAAGAAGGCCCCTTTAGTCAGAAATGCCAGATAAGGCCAGGGCTTATCTTTAATTTTCTAATAAACTAAACGTGGCTTGTTCAGTCCCAAGCAGGGGTCAGAATCCTCTGTATAGCTGTCCTATCCAACCCCAAAATCCCACTGATTCAAGTAGGCACATGCTGCTTGAATTGGGTGGACATCCTTAAGGACTGTGACAGCAATATGGCCCCTTGGCCAAGACCTCAGTCACAAAATTCTGGTCAAGTCAGTGAGGATCTCGTACCACCAGAAGTATTGTTCTTCCACCATCCAAGAAATAAAATGGGGCTGTGATACAGGTGCTGCTGTATATAGCACTTACACAATACCCTGCTCGTGTTTCTGCCCAAGCTGCAGGACCTGTCCCTTATATGTTCCACTCTTCAGGCTTTGCAGGCTGAGAGTTGTGCTGTTTCCCCCATGCTTGTTTTTTTATAACATCTGTGGTTATCTTTACTTTCTGTCTTTGTCCCTGTAGCAAAAGCCACCTTCACCGCCCTCTCCTGACGAGATCCCCATCAATGTCAAGCAAGCATACAAGACCTTTGCAGCAGTGCCCTTGTCACACCCTCTGCTTGAGACACAGGTAACCAGTGCTGGCTGGGGAGCATGTTACACAGAGGGACAAACAGAAGGTTGGGCATTGCAGGTGAGCAAGGGAAATGTGAGAAGAGGAAGGAGGTAGTCATTTGTTTCCTCCAAAGAAAGCTGTCGTGAAGGAGGGACACGTTGAGGTCCCCTTGGAAGTTGGAGTCTATTCATGTTGCGGATGGTCATCCTGCAGAATCCTGTCCATAAACACATCAAGTCCTGAAAGCTCATTGAATTTCATGTCACTGTTTTTCTCCCTGGACATTAGGATGCTGTTGTATAACCGTGCTGTTCTGATATAAAGAAACTCTCTGAACTTCCAGAGTCCAGGGACAGGCTGAACCTGTTCTGAGGAATTTTTTATTAGATTTTGATCTGTAACTTAATTGGAACTACTCCTTCTCCTCTCCATGTATTCGAATCATGGAACCATTCAGACTAGAGGAGGCCTCTGGAGGTCATCTGCCTTGGTCCTCCATGCAAAACAGGAAACCTTTGAAGGTGTATGAGGTTGCTCAGGCCCAGTCCACTTGAGTTCTGAATTTCCAGAAATGGAGATTCTGAGGTCACTGTGGGAAATCTCTTCCAGTGTATGACTGTCTCTGCTGTGAAGAGTTTTTTTCTATATATTTTACCAGAATTTCTTTTACCACAACTGGTGTCTGTTGCCTCTCATCCTTTTGCTGTGCACCTCATGCTCTGGAACCCGCCTCTAGGAAGCTGAATGCAGGAATTAGATCCCCCTCTCCTGAGCCGCCTCTTTTACAGGCTGAACAAGCACAGCCTTCTGAGCCCATTTTCAAATGTCGTGTCCTGCAGCGCCATGATCATTTTGATCATCATCCACATGACATGCTGCAGCTTGTTAGTGGCATTCTTATGCTGGGGAGCCCCAGACTGGGCACACTGCTCCTGTGAGTGCTGAACAGAGAGGGAGGATGAAGGATTCCTTCCCTGGGCCTGCTGGATGCACTCCAGCAGCCCAGCATGGGGCCAGCCCTCGCTCTGCAAAGGCTTTGTCCTGACCCATGTCCAGCGTGTTGCTGAGGCATCACCCATGCTCTTCTCCCCACCGGTCCTTCCTGAAGAGCTTGTAGCCGTGCACAGCAGCACTCCAGTTATGCGAGAGCTCTGGAGCTGGCTGTTTATAAACAAATCATACTTTCACTTCATTTACTGAACTAAAGAAGCAAAACACTGTCCCCTGTGACATCCCATGTTTGGAAAGACCCTCTGTTCTCTTAATCATCTTACTCCTCTCCTTTTCACCTGTCCCTGTCTGAATTCTTGCCAGCACCTTTGATGCAAATGAAAAATCCTGTTTCACAGATTTCTTTCTACTGTGGTATTGTTTGTTGTTTCTTTCTTCCTTTCTTCCTTTCATATTAATTGACGATGCCTTTCCTTACATGTCAATAGATCACACTCACCGTTTTCATAATTGTGCTATACTGGGAGCTGTGGCTATTCTATACTAATCTACTATAGCTATGGCTATTCTGCAGTGACTTGTGACAGCAACTTTAAGTTAATCCTGTCCTCCCACTGTCTACCTTGTTCTACGTTGGTGCTCATCTGGCCTCATCTTGGTCTGGTTTGGTAGATTAGTATGGGTCGCAAGTCTTTCTTCACTGTTTGTAGGGTTGATTTTTGGCCATTTTAGCTTTATAGACTGATTTACTCAGAGTTAGATGACTGTCAGTAGAAGTTCAGGGAAGGCGCTAGCTCAGTCCAGGATGAAAAGGAACCGGAACTCGTCTCTGTTGGCATGTGCGACCCACCAGGTAACCTACGTTCATGAGTCAGATTGTGTCTTGTACACAGATGGTTTCTCCAGCTTCGTAGTCTCTAGCTGATACATCACGGTTTAAGAAACAATTACTGACCCTGAAGTAGATCACCTTGTATTTCTCAAATTAAATTCTTTTCATCCTCCTCAAATCAACCCGTCCTACCAGGATGGTATTCCAGACTATTTTGAATTTTGACAGTGCTTGCCCCATTCAGCGGAGTGGGATGAATGAAATAATTTGCAGAGGTCTCCGACGACTCTGCATTTCTGTGAATCTGTGGTCTGGACTTTGCCATTCACAAATTTTATTCACACCTTCCTGGTTTCTGAGTCAATTTGAGCAAAGAGAATGTTAAGCAAGGTTGGTCACAAAACTGATCTTTGAAAGTCTCAGACAAATCTATGCAGTTCCTTTGTTTCAAAAATTATTTATATTATCGAAGGAGGATACTAGATTAATCTTCATTGCACCTGTTCCATTTTAATCTTTTCTATTTATTTTTGTTTTAATTACATTAATCCGTGAATATTTGTCCTGTTGAAATTGAACAGGCTGATAGCTCTGCTGCTGAAATTATTTTTGCCTGCTTCTTGATTTTTAAGAAAATACTAGCTATTTTTTAGACATGAGCTGCCACCCTATTAAAGAAGTCAATTAAAAATCCATGCTTGTCAGACTTGCGGTTTCACAAGTCATTTCATTCAGAATTGTTGAACAGTGATTATCTTGTCCCAGCAGGTGAGTGTATTGAGCTCGTGGGTTTTCTTCTGTTAGGAGCAATAATTTCAATTTCTAGACATTTGCTTCTTAGCTAGAAGCTTTTTTTTCTTTTTCTTTTTTTTTTTCCTTCTTCCATTCTGTGTTATTGTGCTCCTTATTTATACAAAATTAAAACTTTCCGGTCGTTTTTTGGACCGAATTTCAATAAGGTTGAAGTTGAAGGTAGTCTACTTGCTCCCTTCTTGTGGTTCCTTTTCATTTGTATAATTAAAAAAACTTTCATATTTGTAATAACTCTTTGGCAGTTCTCATTTTACCCTTACTGATTTCTAGTTCACAGATGGGTTGTGTGGATCAATTTATTTTTCTGCCCCCTGTAGTTCTGCTCATCCAATATTCTGTCATTTATTCTGGTAAATATGGATTTCTTTCTTTCCCGACGGTGTCTCCACCTTTTAAAAGTAAATTTTCAATAGTTGCATCTTCGATTTAAAGCAAGTGTAGGCCTCCTCCATCTTAAGCTAACCCTCTGCTCCTGTTCCTCACCTATTTCCCTGTGTTTTTCACTTTCTGCCCTTTTAAAAGTTGTCACCATCTGTTTCTGTTTAGCCCTCAATTTAAGGTAAATCCTTATTACTCACAACTGCTAAGCCTAAAGTGGCTTTGTCTTGTGTTAATTCAGTGACTGTTTTGTGAACTGTTCCATCAGTTAGTGTCCGGAACTGCTGCTGTTTATGTGGCGTTTGGCTGGAGGGCAGGAGTGGTGGTAGAAAACTTTCTTTTCAGAACGTGCCCGTTTCTCTCTATTCTTAGGAATTGCCTGGTCAGACTGGCTCACAGAATCCCAAGACTGCTCCGGAGGTGAGTTCTGGTGGCTGGAGCTGGAAGTGGGATGGGGACTCGCAGAGGATTCGGGCTTTTGGGGCTGTTGATGTAGTGCATGATCGGCGCGTGGGCACACAGGGGAGGGCTGGGGAGGAGGAGGAGGGTGTGGAGGACATGGCCGGGGTGGGCAGGTGTCGGGGCGATGTGGGAGGCAGGTTTGGCTTGGTTGCTGGATGGGCAGTGCTGGTGTGGGTCTCGCAGGTGGCGGCGCACAGCCCCGGCGGACTACACAGCCCTGAGCAGAGGTCCTTCCGCGAGAGGCAAAAGTATTTCGAAATTGAGGTGAAGCAGCAGCAGGTGGATAAGCCCCCCAAGCGAGTCTCCTTGGTAGGAGAGGATGACCTGAAGAAAATGAAAGAAGAGGAAGGTACGTTGGAATCTGTGAAAGAAATCTGGCCTGTTAAGGGAAGCCTTTCTCCATTTGAGGCACGAGAGAGCACACACCCCAGAAATCTTAAAAAGCCCTTCCAAAAACCCATGGGGGGTTATTCCTAAGGCCTGATAATAGCCTAAAGTAAGTGTATGTTATGGAGTTTTGTGGATGCTCTGCTGTTACTATGTGGACTGGTGGAAGTGCTGTGGTGTCAGGGTTTCCTGTAGCTAGTAAACACTTCAATAAATTTTAAAAAAGCTACTACAAATAATGATATCTTTGTAAGCTGCCAAGGCTGATACGCAGCAACATGGGGTTGCCCATGGCGTCTCTACATAGTGTCTGACAGCAGAGCGTTTATTGCTCAGTATGCTGCTCTGATTTTGCGCGGGGCTTGCAACGGGAGGGAAAATTACTGCTATAGTTTTTAATGTAATTTCCTCCTCTTGAGATTGTTTTAAAAGGTGAAGAGGAATGATGTTAAGTGGAAAAAAGGGCTTCTACTGAAATCCTATCCTGCTCCATAAGAAATTACAGCTGGAACTGGACTTCTGGGTTTGGGAGATGTGACTCTGTTGCTTGCAAAGATTATCATAGAATTTCTTTTGTAAATTGTTGGGTTTTGCTGTTTGGATTTTTTTTTCATTTTGTAAATAGCTGGTCTTCTCTTTCCCACCTTCCCTCCTATATTCCTGTTCAGAGGCTGTTTGCAAATTTGTCCAGAGCATTAGAAACCACCTCATTTTCACTTAGTAGTTCAGGAACATGAACACATTTTATGACAAGAGTAGGCTCATAGAAGATAGAAAGGAAGGTAAGAAGAAGAAAATGCAACTTGTCATTTTGTGTTTCTTCAATGCAATATGGCCAAAAGAATTCTAGATCCAACATAAGTTATACAGGTGTGTCACACTCTAACTGGTGGCTAAAAGAGATGTAGGAGACGCAAAGATCAAGATCTAAAGGATGGAAGAGTAATGTGGAGAACTGTAGAGTAATGACAAGTTTCAGGCTTGCATTCCAGCTTGTTGTGAGATTTGCTAAGCCAGGTAGATGAGGACAAACATTACCTAATCAGGATCTCTGAGGACTAGAATTAAAAATAAAAATAATCAAAAAATCCCTTTGGGGAAGAAAGATCCCATGGTGATGATTGTCCAGACAATGAATTAACTCAGGATGAAACAGCCCAATCAAGTATCTCAAAGTGATAAGTTACATCCTCTGGATCTTTGCACTTCCAGCACTTAGACAAAGATTCCTGCGGCTTTGAGCTCCCACTGCAGGCAAACTGCAGCATTAGAAATTTCAGCATGTGGGCACACCTACTTGCACAAGTGTTCTGTTTGCATTTGTTTATTTTAAAAACATGTAACAAAAGAGGCCAAGTAGTGTTATTACTTTGCAGTTATGGTAGACAGGTCGAAATAGAATAGAATATTTCAGTTGGAAGGGACCTACAGTGATCATCTAGTCCAACTGCCTGACTGCGTCAGGGCTGACCAAAAGTTAAAGCATGTTATTAAGGGCATTGTCCAAATGCCTCTTAAACACTGCCAGGCTCGGGGCATCGACCACCTCTCCAGAAGCCTGTTCCAGGGTTTGACCACCTGCTCGGTAACGAAATGCTTCCTCATGTCCAGTCTGACCCTCTCCTGGCGCAGCTTTGAGCCATTCCCAGGCGTCCTGTCCCTGGATCCCAGGGAGCAGAGCTCAGCGCCTCCCTCTCCACGTCCCTCCTCAGGAAGCTGCAGGGAGCCATGAGGTGGCCCCTCAGCCTCCTCCTCTCCAAACGAGACAAACCCAGAGTCCTCAGCCACTCCTCAGAGGACATGCCTTACAGCCCTTCACCATCCTGGTTCCCCTCCTCTGGACCCGTTCGAGGACCTTCACATCCTCAAATGGTGGGTCCCAGAGCTGCACACAGAGCTCCAGGGGAGGCCGCACCAGCGCTGAGCACAGCGGGACGATCCCCTCTGCGGACCGGTCGTGCCGTGTTTGATGTCCCAGGGACGTGGTTTGCCCTCTCGGTGCCAGGGGACACTGCTGGCTCCTGCTGAGCTGTGCCCACCAGCACCCCCAGGTCCCTTTCTGCAGGGCTGATCTCCAGACGCTCCTCTCCCAGTTTATACTTGTGTCCGGCATTACTCCATCCCAGGGGCAGAATCTGGCTTTTGTTTTTGTTAAATTTCATGCCATTGATGATTGCCCAGTGCTCTGATCTATCTAGATCCCTCTGCAAGGCCTCATGTCCCTCGAGAGAGTCCACAGCACCTCCCAGTTTAGTATCATCAGCGAACTTGCTAATGGTGCAGTCAACTGAATCCAGATTGTTGATAAAACTATTGAACAGAACTGGCCCTAGAATTGAGCGCTGAGGAACACTGCTGGTGGCTGGCCACCTGCAGAATTCCTGCCAGCAGAGAGCAGCTTGCTCGCTGGCCCCTTTTGTCCCTGATCCTCTTGTGACCTCTATGTCTGCCTGCGTGATGGTTCCCCCGGTCCACTGCTGTGTGTGGAGACCTGTCACCAGTACTCCAGGCTTTGGTCTCTCCAGAAGGCGAGTGGGAAGATCGGACTCAACACGTGTGTGTAGATTCCTAGGGCTGCTCAATCTGGGAATGGGGGCAGAAGAGTCTGCACACAACTCCCAGTTTGAGGATGGGTACACTCAGCACGATGAACTGTTGGAAATCTGTTCTCTAGAGTGTCCAGGAATGAAAGCTAGTGAATAAGGAAGGAGGGACTGAGGGAACAGTGTAGTGTTTGTTACATCTGAAGCATTAGTGAAGTGGAGGACAAACAAAGGCATCCATGGAGAGTGTGGACTGAAAACAGCATAAACTTGCAGGGATGGTGAGCATAAGGACCTGCCCAGAGGTTGCATCCTTGTCGGGGTTTAGCGAGTGTGGTGCAAGATCACAGAATCACGGATGAGTTTGTCTTATTTTGGCAGCTCGAAAACTGCAGCAGAAACGTACCTTTCTGTTGGAGGAAGAGGCAGAAGAGGATGAGATGGTAAAACAGGTGCCTGAGATGAGCATGCAGTCCAGTGTCATCATTGAAGGAGTCGAGTACAAGATTGAGAGATTAAATGGAAGGAGCAGCCAGTCTCCAGCAACTCGGTAAGACAAGACTGGTAGCTCACTACCACCCACACCTGTCAGAGGTGTCAATAATTTTCAGGGAAGAGGGCTGGGCAGTATTTCTTATTCAGCATAGAACTGGACAGGTTTTTCGGGCCCTTTCTTTTCTGAAGAATAGCTCCTTCAGCTGTGCACTTGGGTATGTAGAGATGTTGATTTTGAGAGATAGCTAATTCAAGATAAGCCCTGATGATCAACCTAGGTTTGGGTTTTTTTAGGCTTTTATTTCCTGGTTCTCCTGGACTTGTCCTCCAGGTTGCCTTGATGTTGTTTTTCTAATTCTTGGGCATAGGACTGGGTAATGAGAAAAGGCTTCTCATAAGATTTCCAATAAAAATAAGGTTGCACTAGAATAAAGCTGAAGCTGTCCTTATCTGACTCTCTCTTTGAGTCTTTGGTACGGACATTCTTCTCTTCACAAACACTTGTATTGTCAGTCTCACAGTGGCTGAAAACACTTACCCCTGTCATTTTGAATGCCGTTGCTCTCCATTGCTTCTGTCCAGTCTCTCTTAAGGAACTTCTCACATAAAGAATGCACTGAGACCGTCCCCCTCCCGTGCTGAGGGGGCAACTCTAAGGAAGGACAGCAGCCAAATGCAAACCAGCTTCTTGGTTTGATGTGAAGGCTTCCTTATCCTTACTGTTTTCATATTGAAATGTGGGAGGTTAGAGAACAGTAAGGCTGAATCCATCAGATGACTTTCAGTTGCTTATTATTTATGCTTGACCCAAAGGCAAGGCAGTGGAATAGACTAATTTCTGTTTCTTGAAATATTTTTTGTCACGCTAGAACAGAAACTGAAATTTAATCAAAATAAACTTGAGCAGTAAAAATAAGGGCTCAGAGTCATGACAAACTTTCTCACTGCCACCTGACCCACAGTAACTGTGTGCATATTCTTAACCTGTGGAAAACAGGCTTTTGTGACCTCCTGATCAGACTGAGTAGTATCTGCATGCGCACAGCTTAAGAGTGCACTTAGGTAACTACAGCTCAGCTGATCTCAAGTTTGCAGTAATGTGGTTATGAGCGTAAAGCCTCCGTGTGTCAAGCAGTTGCCCAGGGAGTGGCTACATTGAGAATGGCTGTTCTGAGACCACTCAGGATTCGTCCCAAGCCCAGACGTGCATTCACTTTCAGCCCAGCAGGTCATCATTCGTTAACATTCAGGCATCTCTGACAGCAGCAAAGGAAAGAGCTGGAAGCAGCCAGGCTGCCCATCAGGTAATGGCCGCTGGAAAGAGCCAGGCTAGAGCTGGGGAAGAACTTGTCAGCAAACACCATGCGTTACATTTGAAGAGTGTGTGTGTGTTAGTGGATGGTTGACCTCCAAATGAAGAAAATGAGTTCTAATGTTAGAGAGTGTGAACATTTATGAAATCAGGAAGGAAAGGCTTGCAGCAATGGAGAAGGAGCTGTTGAGCAAAATTACTGAGGGTTGTGTCTTCACACTGAACTAGGTGTTGCTTTCTGGGGCCTGGGTCTGTTCCAAACCTCTTTTGGGTATGCGGGCCTGTGGCACTGTTAGCTGACGTGCTTGTTTTCCTCTAGGCCCTCTGAGGTCAATGAGAACAGCAGCTCACAGAGGAATTCACTGGAAGAGGGAATCAAGCCCGAACAGAGAACCAACTCTATGTCTGGGTAGGTGGATCAGTAGTGTCCTTTACCTAGGAGCTGCACATGGTGGAGCAGATGGCTTCTCCTTTTGAGCAGACACAGGGTGTAAAAGGAAGGATTCTGTGGAGAAAGGGAAACTGTGATTGGAACCAACTCCTTAAGAGAAACTCACCTGTGTTATGTGTCCTTCCATCTCCCAGGGTGATGTCCTTGGATGTGGTACTAAACAGTTGATTGATGATGTCGGTCATCACCTTTTATCTTGAAAACAGGCAGATAGGAGTTGTGTTGGACCATGCCAGCCTACCTCTCACTGTTTCTCTCTCTGCCCAGGTTGAGTCCATTATGTCTTGGAGCAGGGGATCCAGTGGCACCTGTGCGGACAGCCAAAGCTGAACGGCGACACCAGGAGCGATTGCGAATGCAGAGTCCTGAGCTTCTGAGTGGCCAAGAGAAGGAGCTTTCTCCAGCAGAACGTCGTGCTCTGGAGGCAGAGAAGCGAGCAATGTGGAGGGCAGCACGGTGAGACAGAAGGACCTTCACTGTTCTCTTCACTAGGCTAGATCAGGGAAAGGGGACCTGCTGCATGTCTTTTGGATTACATGGTATTAAAAACAGGGAATAAATGAGCCTTCTTAAGTCAGACATCAGGGGAGGTTATATAGTATCTGTTCAAACAGTGCAAACCATCCACCGCTTGGCTGAGCTCATCTGCTTCTGACAATTACATGAGTGGGATGACTCATATTTCAACAATGTTTGCACAATAATGGAGACAGTGGAGTTTTATAAAAAACATAACTTAAACACCTTTATGTGATGGTCAGTGTATTCCTTGCCTCTCAGCACACAGCTTCCCATCTCCTTTGTAATACATGAAAAAGATTATATTTATTGAAGCTGCAAGGTGATTATATTTATTGAAGCCAAGAAATTAGCAAGATGAGGCATTCTTAGCTTTCATCAGCTATGAAAGAGTATGTAAATTGTTTTGGAAGAAAGAGAACTTCCTAGCTCAGAACTTAAGACTTGAAGTTAGTCCAGGCATTTACTATGTCATATAATTCCTTTCAAAATTAGTCAGGCTGCTCCTATAACTAATAGTTTTCTTCCCATAACGTTCCTGTAGGAGGCATTCAAAGGACAATCTGAAACAGTCTCTTTTGGGGTTTGAATGAGAGCTTTTAGAGGAACAGGGCTGCTAGGGAGTCATCCTTGCCAGCCTGCTAGATAAGATGCTAGAGGGATTAGCATGACTTGTGATACTGCTTGGCAATTCCATTGTTTGTGCTTAGATGTGGATGATAATGGTGTTGTCATCTGCTGGGAGGCTCTGAGGATGAAGAAATATATAGTGGAATCCTCAACGAGAGCTGGCTAATTTTCTAGGGCTTGAGGGTGCAAAGCTTCCTATTGTTACTTGATCATGTAACAGATTTGCTTATGGTTTATTTAGAGCTGGACTAACATTCCTAGTACCAGGGCTTTTGCCCTTCAAGAAGAACTTTCTTGGTATGCTCCAACTCTTTGCCTTGGATGAGTCCTTTGCCTGGTCTGTCTCAGCTGGGAATTTTTTTCTGAAGCACTGCCTTAGTCTCAGTACACTGCAATGTCGGAAAGCCAAAACAGGTCACTGGAACCTTGATTTGGAAGAGATTGAATTCTGTCCTCTTGTGGCATGTTTGTTCGACCTTTGAAGCTGGCCCTGCTTTGAGCAGCTTTTGAATTAGATTGACCTCCAGAGGTCTCTTCCAACCCGAATTACTCTCTCAGTCTGTAGTTAGTAATGTCTCCTTCCTCAGGGATGCCCACATACAGGCACAGTGACAAGTCAGGATGTCAACAGAGTGTGCTCTGGCAGGATTGTTTCCACCCTGTGCTGTTGTTTCGTGCTCCAAATACTGTGGGATTCTGTCTGCTGCTCTGATTCACTGTATGTTCTGCTGTATTTGGCATCTCACACCTGTTCTAGTTGATGCTGTTCCCATGGTTTCTGTGTCACAACTTTTCAGGTGGCATCATTCGCAAGTGGAAGTTCTGTATTTTTACATTAAGCCAGGAACAACCCTTTCACAGAAATACAAGTGGAAGAGAATTTGTGAACAACGCCTGCCAAAACAGATGTATTGCCCTTGTGTTACAGGGCTAGAAGCTGATAAGTGTTGTGGAGCCAAATGTGTGGTTACAAACCATCGCTCAGAAGAGGCTGGCTGGGACTGAGATGACCAGATCCAAACTCTTGCTCTGGCATATACTTCCTTATGATGTTGGAGAGACCACAGAGTCCCTCTGTGATGCAGATGTGCGGAGAGAGGGCTGTTAATAGCACTTCTCTGCCTCACAGGAAGGCTGTGAGCATTGAATACATTAAAAACTGACTGTCAGTATGATGCTGTGTAAGCACCGTAGTGTCGTCAGGAGTAGATCTCTTGCACAGAGTTGCTGCTCAGTCTTTGCACCTGAAAAAACAGCTCCACTGTTGTATTTGGTCGAACAAAACAGAAGTTGCCTGTCGGGCTTCTCCTCCCAAAAATCAACATCACTGTGCTTGGAGAGGCAGTAGAGACTGGTCTGTCATCCCTTCCCAATTAGATACGCAGGATTTTCTCTCCCTTGTGCCTCCACTTCCCTTGCCCGTTTCCTCATGTGATGGGGCCAGCTTTATGAGGCAATGTCAGCTCTGATTCCTCCTAAGCCTCAGCATTAACATATCCAAGAACTGCTGTAATAAAAGCTTTGTTTAAGATGGGTGTAGAAAGGAGAAACACGGCATTGCCTGCGCAAGCCTTTCAAAGCGAAGCTATCACAAGGACATTGCTCATGTCACAGAATGTACACCACTGTTCTTCCATGAACTTGTTGCTGTTGCCAGCAGATAAAGAAATATGAAAAATGCTTCGGGGGGACAGGATTTTTTTAGGTGATCTCATGATTTGCTCCTGTAACATTACTGTACGTCTGACTATGCTTTTGGATTAGCTAGGATTTTGTTGAATTTGCTTAGGGCACAGGAAGAGTTGTACATTACACTGTGGAAGGGTTAATGAGTGTTGAGTATAGTGGTTTTGTCCACTATGGGCAGGAGAGAGATCCCTGCATTCCAAACCTTCAGTCTCTTTTGTAAGCTTGTTTTGTTCATGGAAAACGAACTAGTGAAGGGAAAGCCTTTTAGAGGTAAGAATATGTGACAAGGAGAAGCTACTTGCAGCTGTCTTGTTTTTCAGTTATCAGATCCGGTGTTACTGTTTTTAAGTTCTGCAGAGCAGGTCCTCAGCTCCACTTTGCTTCTGATACCAAGGTGTAGCTTTTTATTCAGTTCTTAGAGAAGTGCCTGGCTGATTCCTTGGGTAGGGTTAAGGCCTTGCATATTTTGGCATTGGCAGGAATCAGTCGGTCACCCTAATGTGCACCTTTTTGTAAGACGTGGATGGACTGTTCCCTGCTACCACAGATCTCCCAGGATGATCTGGTCTTCTTAGGATCCTTCTTCTGTAAGTGCTAGAGCAGGCACAGTGACATGATGGCTCAGGGCTCAGGTCTTATTTCCAGAGGCCCCCAGGCAGCACTACATGTACTGTGTGGGAGGAGGACTGTATTGCCCTGCACACGGTGCTGCAGCCTCGCTAACCTGTATTTTCTTTAAATGCATGCCACTGATTTTATTACTTTCTTTCTAATCTTCTATCTTCTGCTTCTTTCCAGTTCTGTGGTCTGTGTGCTGTCACTCGTGACCCCATCACTTTGCACCTTCTTGGGCTTTCCGTTTTCCCCCCTGTGTCATCAGTGCTCTGCCAGGATGTGTGATGTGCCCCCCTTTTTCCCACTCCCCCAGAACACCCTCCTGTGCTCTGTTGGGACAAACACACTGGGACCCGTGCACCATAAATGTTCTGGGCACACACAACTGCTGGCATTTGTGCCGTAGGAAGAGTGTGACTGAGAAGGTACAGGCACACACCAAGGGGGCCAGGTGTCCAGCAAGGGCTAGATGCATCTTGGCAGTTTTCCTACCATGCCCATCCTATTTTACAGATGCACTCACCTCTTCAATTGCATGTGTTCTAGGGCCTGTGGTAAAGAGAGCTTTCGTAATATGCTTGTCCGTTTTGCTTCGCCTTTTCTTGTGGTCAAACAAAGGTGCATGCTACCAGGTGGTCAGATATACATGTATGCAAGTGTACATGAAGAGACTATCAAATGCGTGCACGCACACTCACCCATACTCTGTACTCCCTCAGTCTGCTTCACACAAACACACACACACACATTTCTTTGTAATGACCTCCTGGGCCTTTTCCCTGTGTCCGCTGGGTGGTTCTAGTCCTCTCCTCCTGGACGGTGAGGAGGGCAGTCTCTAGATGCCAAGGCTGTGAAGGCTAATGCTTCTGGGCACATCATCCCAGATTGCCCTCTGGAGGTTCCTGCTTCTTCTGCAGCAGCTGGTGTTGGACAGGATCAGATATAGGAGCCAGTTTTAATCAAGGCTGCCCCTATATCAGACCCGTATTTCTCCTTGCCAGGGTATGTTCCTGTATCTGTTTCTTTCTTTCCCTGCGCTTGTCCGTTGCGATGTTCATCACCATCATCTCCTCTTCCTCCTCTTCCTCCTCCTCCTTTTCCTCCTCCTCCTCCTCCTCAGATCCTCAGCTCTTGAAGACAGTATTAAACAGTACGAGCAGGATCTGGCCAGGAAGCTGTACCAGTCCCGACAGTGGGCACCTGCTCCCGGGGCCAGGCCAGCTCAGATGTCTAGTCCAAGGCAGAGTCACGCCTCAAGACTCCCTGGGTCAGGAAGCCAATCCAGGTGTGCACAGCCCCCTCCCTGCCAGCTGCATGCTCCATGCTCCACGCTCCGTCCGTACCCTGCATCCCCACAGTGCTCCTGGCTGCGGCCTGCGAGGAGCAGGGAGGACATTTTAGTGGTTGCTGATGTTCATTTCCCTGAGGTCCCACAGACTACCGGCAGTTGTCTCAATGAGAACGAGGGGGGATGCTGGGTCTGTTTGATGGGGAGAAGGGAGCAGACATTTCTGAGGGCTGAGCCCACTTTTTCTTAGCTATTTCATTGTCTCCTGATGGCTGAAGAGGGTTAAGATGCAACACACTGAGAGCACAGAGGAGGGTAGAGCCCTGAGAACTGATCCTACTCGTTTGAGCCCCTGGAGTTCCTTTCCCAGCTTGGGTTTCTCTCCCATCCTATCTGGCACCTCTGGAAAGGCCTGCGGCTTCTCAGTGCGTTGGTGCTTAGCTCTAGGCTCTGTCTGTTCAACACATACGATGTGTGTTCCAGGATGACAGCAAACCAAGCTGTTCTCATCTCCTGCTTTGAAAGTCTGTCTGCCTCAGGGAACCACGGGTGCTTAATTTCGCCTTTCTGCACTCAGCCTGTTGACTGTGGTCCGGCTGCTGGGCGCAGAAGGTGGCATTATCTCTTATCCAGAAGGCAATGTCTGATGTCTTTTTCTCCCTCCCTCATTTCTGGGGCAGGATGAAATCACTTGAACAGGATGCTCTTAAAGCCCAAATGGTTATTGCCAAGTCCAAGGAGGGGAAAAAACGCAGCACACTGGAGCAGCTGGCAGAGTCACCTTCGCCTGTTCCTACCCCATCACCAACACCACTGGAAGGTACTGTATAGCTGTCTCGATCTCGGAGGGAAAAATTTAATGCTTCTCTAGCTTAACTTGCTTGAAAGCAGACCTGTTAAAAGCAATTTCCTCCTGCAGCCTAGACTGGAAGGTCTTTTGGGGCATATGACGTCTCTCAACATAGGGGATGGGCCTGATGTATAGAAAACGTGAGAGAACATCTGAGGTATGGTCCCAGGGAACCAGAGCAGAAATTAAACCAGCATCATGGCTTTTTAAAAAAAACAGGAAAGAGGCATTCGTTCTGAGAAGGCAGTGTCTGTCCCGAGTGTAGAAAAGACTATTCTTAAATGCTGCTAAATGGAAGGGGCAGATTTGGGGAAGTGTTGCATAGAATACGACCATTCACTAAATAGTGCTTTTCTGTCATCTTTTGCAGATTGCAGTCCCAGAAACATCACTTCACCGGGAAGGCTGGTATGACACGCTTTTGCTTGCTTTTGTTATCTCGCCGATAATCCTGGGATTTCTCGGTTACTCAGCTTGGGTGTGCACTGTGCGTCTGGGCCGTGGGATCCCTACTTAAATACTTCAGCCAAGTCTGGCTGCATGATACAGAGAATTGTGAAGAGGGCACAGTGGGTGGGGCTTTGCCATAACCATTGCTAGAGGCACCCCCCCCTTTTTTGCAACTGCGATGTAACATCTGTTTTCTGTTTCCCTGTTCTATTATTTCATCCTTTTCTTGGTTCTTAATCTGTGTTCAGAAAGCCTTTCATTTCAGAGACTTTGGCCCCTTGTTTCCTCAACAGCATAAAACTGAGAACTTCAGCCGTAATTATAATTTTCCTTTTTCTAAGCACTGTATAAATGCAACAGGACATTGTTGCAGAGAACTGCCAAAATCAGTAAGACAGACAAAGGTAAGAGTGGGAGCAGCTGCACAGAGGGGACCTGGTTTTGCCCAAGGTCACACAACGCAGCGAGCTCTGGATTGAAATCCTGACTGTGCCACAGCCGTCAGGAATCTTGCCACAAATTTTCTCACGAAAACATGTTTCCTACCTAACTTGGTGTGGATGTGCATTTTACTGGAGCACATAATGTTTTCTCTGCAACTTGGAACCTCTGTCCTCACACCAGAACAGCTAAAAAGACAGTGTCCCAGTGATGCCTCATTTTCAGAGGCTCTGTCCAGACACTCTTGGCACTAACTGAGAATGACGCTCTGCTTCTGCTTTTGTCTCTGCATAGATTGCTCGCTTGCCGCTTGTTTTCCATCCATTTCTCCCTCCTTACTCGCTCTTCTCTGTTTCTTCTCTTTTGCTGTCCCTTCTAGTCCATGTCTGAAAAGAAGTTTGACTACCGGGAATTTGCTGCTATTCCTTCCTCCAAACCTGTTTACGAAATCCAGGTATAAACTGCATGCTGAACCATTTGATTGGTTAGGGCTTGATTTGATGAAGTGCATGTGAAGTGATGACCTTCAGAGCAGAGACTGAATAATTTGAGGAAGTCCTCTTCAAAGGCCCTGTCTGCGTGGGAGGCAACGAGAGCCAGCCAAGCTGTATAACTTCAGGGTTTATTGGAGACTTCCATCCAGTGGAGTTGTGAAAAAGTTGGTCCAGATGGTTTTAAAATTAATGACAAAAGCTTTGCAAATATAAAACAGCTACACCTTCACCTTAATTGATCCTGAAATATTTTTAAGTGAAAGATGAGAACTAAAAGGGAAGAAAAAACTATAAAAAAGTTTGCCAACAAATTGCAAATTGGAGCAAATGTTAACTTCAAACTCGAATGTATCCAGCATCCTGTGCAAGAAGCAGCTGTGGTGACAATTCTCATATGTTGTAACTCTGCTGTAGATGAACTGTGAAGTAATCATGTGGTAAGAGAACACCAAGTTTTGAGGTTGAGCGCCATGGCGAGGTGGTTCTCCTTCCTAAAAGAACTGCTGCTGTGCCATAGAATCACAGAACCTTCAGAGGTTGGAAGGGACCTCTGGAGGTCATCTTGTCCAACCCCCTTGCTCAAGCAGGGCCACCTAGAACCAGTTGCCCAGGACTATGAACTGCCTTTCTCTTACTCTCTGTGTTCATCACTAACTGATTGCATTTGTGACAGCTGATTTGAGCAGATACTGTATGTCTGTAGGTTGGGGGGGGCTTTGGGTTGTTTTTTTTTTAGTTTTATATGAGGACAGTGAAGCAGATGCCTGCAGTTAGGTTTGTGTTAAATGCACAAATAATTAAATACACAATAGTTAAATTACACAATAATTAAATAGTTAAATATACAATAAAAGGATTTTTCTGCTTGACTAAAATGATAGCTGTAAAGCTGAAACAGTGCATGAAATGCAATCAGACTGGAAACTTCTGGAGGGTTAGGTGTGTATATACAATACCAGCATGAGCAGAAGCACTTACAAAGATGTTCTCTTCTATTTCAAACATGAGGTTTGTATGGAGAGCTAGCAAGTACTGACCCATTGAGCTTTAACTTGCTGTCATGACACAAAGATCCCAGGTCCAAGGTGTCATCTCCAAAGCCAGGCTGACTTTAGCAGAGTTGCAGTTTGAGGATTCTCAGGCGGTTATACATTATTTGCTACATATTCTTGGCTGACTTCTTTCACTGGTGGTATTGTTCAGCCTTTGGTAGTCACTCATCTTTTTCTTTGATTCCCTTCCCTTTCGGGGTGTGCACCTATTCAGGTTCTGTACAAAGGGAGTTGAGGGCTGGCCACTAAGCCCCAGTGGCAGCTCTGGACTACCCAAGTTTCCCCAAGCCTCTGCTGAGGCCACAGTGCAGCACTGGGTCTTCATGCAGCTGAGAAGGTGCCTCCAAAGGAGGCGACACTTCCAAATCATCTGGCAGTTCCTCTGGACCTCTCTCAGCAGTACAGTAATTAAGAGACTGTATTACTTCCTGGCCATAGTCGCACAACTGTGTCACTCCCTCTGGATCAGTGCAGTGCTATTTGGCTGGCCTGTGTTCCTCCACAATGCATGCCGAAGTCATCACAGCAGCCTGTGCTCTGCTCTCTGCTGTTCATGAAGAACAAGACTGCTACCATACATTTGCTTTAATTCTAAAGCACTAAATGGGCTGAGATCATGTCCCCCTCTCTCCTGCCTCCTCCAATTTTACTGCTTGCACAAAATAGACAAGTTTATATGGAAATGAGGGCTCCTTGCACTCTCACAGATGTGAAACTTCCCTAGTGCTTTCCATGTAAGTGTATAGAGCCGCCATCCTTTATCCTACAACTTAAGAAAAATTGAGCTACTCCTCACTTTTGCTCTTGAGCTGGGCAAGGAGACCACTAAAAGATAGATTTTGATTGGTAGTGATCCAGTCTGTTGATTATAACTTTTTGACACAGGCGGTGCAGAAGCCAACAAGGAGAGGGGCATTACTGGACCTAGTACTGACAAAC
>VYZM01004723.1:0-18404 GCA_013398915.1 Dromas ardeola | reverse complement strand
CCCAAAACCAAAAAAAAAAAAACCCCAGCCTTGAGTTTCATTCATGGGGTAGAATTATTTGAGCATGTAATTGAAACAAGAGGTAAACAAGAAATTGCTGATACATCTTATTTTGATTTTCATTTTAAAACAAACCCTCACGAGTGGTGGCTTGGGATCCTAAGTTGTCACAGATAGAGAAGTAACGTACCACATTACGTAAGCTGGTTTAGAGACAGAAAGCCAAGCACAGGAACAAATAGTAAATTTTTATGATGATACAAAGCTGGTAGTGGTGCCTTAAAAGTCTCCAGATCTGATCGTGCTATATCTGTAACTGATTTGAAGAAAGGCATAAATGGTAGCAAAATTTTCAGATTAAACAATGTTATTTAGTTAACAGCTTGTAAAAGTTTGTTGTAAAGGACGTGCTGTGGTCCAAAATAAACTTTGCATGATAATAGCAATCAACTGGTTTGAAATTCTGTAGGAATGAAGCACCTTGAGACAGGGACTTAAGAGCCTCTGAATTCCTGTACCTCTTTCTCTAGCTTTTGCACTTCTGCTGGTTCAGTGTCAAAAAGCTTCACCAGAATATGGATAAGGCATTGTACACTGCTAAGGACAGAGAAATGAGAATGCCTGCTGAAATCAGGGAGGAGGAGGGGATCCAGCCAAGCCCTTCAGTGAATGACAAAAGATTGGTTTGTGTGCCGTGTTTTGAGAATAGTGGTATCAGCTGCCATCTCAAAGGGTGAACTCCCCTGAAAAGGACTTGGGGCTTTGCAGGGACTGGATGTGCAGCTCTCTCAATTCTTCTGATGTGTTTTGCAGTCCTCTTCCTGCACTCTCTCCTTGTTGTAAATATTACAGAGTCTAGCTCCTCATTTTTTTCTTCTCATCTTGTACTGAAAGGCAGGATGAACCCAAACTTCAACTGTGAGGTTTGAAAGTTTCTTGGTCAAAAATGCTTCTTTACAAATTTCACTTCAGGAGACCTTTGTATGCCTCTGCTGAGAGGAGTGTGAAACTTGCTAATTATTGCTGCTACAGGGATTGATTTTGATTTATAGAAAATGCTGGGTTTGTTTTACAAGAGAGGAATGGCACACAGCAAATGTAAAGTTCACCTGAACAGTATATTGTCAATAGGTGTTAAGTAGAAACTGAAGGAGGATGACACAATTGTATGAGATACGGGCTACGACGACAGATAATTTTCCTTCTTGTCACAGCTGATGCTGATCAGCTAATACATTTTGGGCACTGGAAGAAACTCAATATTCAGGTTGTGGCAAGGTATCATCAGTCTTCTTCATGGTGTTACAATATGCAAACACAGCTGTGACCTAATCTTTTCTATGAACCACAAATATTGCCAGACACTTATGCCTTTGTTGTTTGCCCAGATGCAGTTACAGTGTCAGTTGTTATATGTACTAGCAAGTTTCACACCAGTATTGACATCTGGAAGAATAAATCATCTTGCTTTGGGATTTGTGCCTGCAACACAGGTAGCAGTATTTTCCTGACCTTGACAAAACCAGCATTTGTTCCCTTTCTCTCTGTTGCTACATGTTGGGCATGTAGCCTGGCCCAAGGACCTAAGAGCAGCTGCACTTACCTGCACTCTTGATAGCTAGGCGCACACATTTTGAAGAGATGAGACATTAACTTTCTGAACAGCCAGCTTATTTCTTCATGAGAGAAATTAAGAATGTATTAGCCTCCCTTGCTCTCATGATCACTATAGGACCCACACACAGTGCACAAGCTGATCGGGGGATTAAAAGTAAGATCAAGTTCTAAACATCCACAGAGATTTTAAGAATCTCAGGAGAGATGAAGATCCCAGTGATGATCTGTTAATAGGATGAGTCAGGCGAGTCAACATTGTAAGAGTAAGAAGTGCAGCTTTATCTGATGGCAGCATATATACTCACTGGGGGAGTCATCAGCTCCTGCAAGACTGCTTCTATCATAACTGGTCTTTGCTTACCAGGATCTGAAGTTGTGCGAGGTCAGGGTCCTCTCGCATCCATGTATTCACAGGCACCATGACCTGCATGTCTGGGTGGTCTGGCCAGGATCACGAGTGTGCCATGCAGAGGGACACCACCTATCAGGTCCTTATCTCATCTCTTGAGCTCTTCTTAATTAGTGATGATGAACTACTTTTGGATTTGTCTTTTACAGCCTTTAGATGTGGATGTTGTTTGGGATCTTTTGCCTCATTATTTTATCTCACCTTTCATTAGCCCATGACAAAATTCCTGAGTTACAGTTGCCAGGTTTTTCTTATCTGGTTATTTTATTGCCTCCACTTCTGGTTTTCATCTTCTTTATACCTTATCTTTAGATAGGTTTGTTCCTTCTCTTCTTGCTATTTGGTCATTTGAACAAAATCACACACGTTGCTCTGTAACAATTAACATATGCTGTTCTTTAATCCTTGCTCGCTTGTTCCTTACAGTGCTTTCACACATGTGCGTGCACACACACATACATTTCCATTCATATCAGTCTTGATATTTCTGCTAAAAATGTCTATACAAGGAGGAGGATGGATCCTCTAGCTAGTTTACAAGGTGGCGGACAGAAGAGCAACCCACTGCAGTAAGGGAAAGCCCTTTTGCCAAGGCAGAGTGAAAGGACTAGTGAGAAAAGGGAAAGACAGTGAGAGGAGGAAGCAAACTGCCTGTAATCTCCACCTAACAGTCCTAGCACAAAGCAAACTGGCACAGGAAATTGCTTCTTCCAGGAGGAGATGGAGCAATGGAAAAAGGCTGGCAATATAATGTAGTCTCATAGTATGTAATATAATATCATATTATACATACAATACATATACAGCCACATAATACAATGTTATATACAATGTACATATATATATGTACAATATACAACAATATACAGTGCTAAAATCTAGCCGTAAGAAGACTGTCTATTCGAAAACCATTAAACTGAATAATGTTTTAGCATTACTTGTGAGATGAAGATTGTCTTGAGGGTTTTATGTAGATAAAAAGTTGTGTCTGATCTTCTTTTGGCAAGGAATATGAAAATGCATTTGTTGATTCCTATGTGTGTGATAAAAAGAAGAAAAAATCTTTTGGGTGTTGTTCACGTGGTCTGTAATGGTCTCACATGACCGTGTGAATGCAAACCTGATGTCAGGACTGAATTTCTCTCTTTGACTTTGAAAAAAAATCCTTTTAAACTAGTACACATTACACTTACATCCACTTGCATTACCTTCTAGCAAGATGTGAAGTGCCCTTAGTGAAAAGAAAATGTAGACTGTGGAAAATGTTGTGGTTTGTTAGCGAAGCTTCTAAACTTGCTGGTTTGAAACATTAGTTCCCCTATTCCCTTCTTTATGCCTCTATTTTGGGGAGGGCCTTCCTACAAGGCAAAAAAGTACAGTGTTTTAATCTTTTGGTCTGCATTTAAATTTCCCAGCATGGCATCTAGTTCCAGGAATGGACACAGTGGAACAGCTGTCACCTGGGAGCTAATTTATTTCTGTGTAGCATGCAAATTATCTTTTAAATAATTAGAGACTGCACCTAGCAATGAATTTCCTCACTGATTTGCGTTCAGTATAAGGGCTGAAAGTTAACCCCATGATACCGGATTTCCTGACCATAATGTGCCAGTGCCATTTTCAAATTAGCAATAACAACAGGCCCTCAAGATTCAGCTAACTTGAAGAAGTAACCCCTTCCGGTTGTGCGCATGAAACTGCAGCTAATGGTAATAATGAGATAAATAGCATTTCCTGTTGTTGAGAGAAAAGTTCCATTGATTTCACTATGAGTTCAACATGATTAAAAGCTGCAGGACTTGACCCACAACAAAATAAAAGATTGAAATTACTTCTCTCACCTCCTCCCTTCCCCCTACAGTAAATATACTTTGTGGAGGAAGCGAAGCAGGGTGGTGGGCATGCATCGCTCTACCCCTGGTGCAGGTCAGAGGGGTCCACCAGTGGCTGCTGCCCCAGCGTAGTCCCATGCCAGGGAAAGAAGCCCCTCAGGCCCTAGATTTGCAAGACTGACAGTCTGGTGCCCCCAGTCACACTAAT
The DNA here is from genome assembly GCA_013398915.1 of Dromas ardeola. Taxonomy (NCBI): domain Eukaryota; kingdom Metazoa; phylum Chordata; class Aves; order Charadriiformes; family Dromadidae; genus Dromas; species Dromas ardeola. The sequence goes on along the minus strand of VYZM01004723.1, from coordinate 14,338 downwards.
ACTGATGATGTGTATTCAAACTGCTGCCCTTTAAGACTTTAAGTTCATACATTTATCAGCCTAGCAAGCAGTAACCGAATTAGCCAGCATAAAATCATCTGACTATATTGCCACAGTCACCTGGGTACAAAATGCACTAGCGCACTTGAGAGTGTAAGCTTGTAGTGAGTTAGATGCTCCTCCTCCGTATTACAGTATTTTCACAGCTCACTGAAAGCCTCAAATGCTTTTGAATTAATTTTTTTTTTCAGGGAAACAGTGCTTTTAGCTCTCATAGTTAAACCAGCCAACACTGTATCTGATAGAACTAAAGAGTTTTAAAGTTTCTTTTCCTTTCTCTTTCTTTAGCTGACAGGTACTATGGACGTTTTTAAAGGAGGTCTTGGTGCAACTTTACCTCTGCACAGTTAAAAGAAATGCTCCTCAGAATGCCTGTCTGCCTTAGCCGGGATCCCAGTGATACAGATATTAATGTGATAACAACAAATATTAGGCTTTTTCCAAATATAATTGCCTATAGTTAAGCTTTTGCAGCCATATTTGGGCCTCATTCTCATAGGCGTGAGGTACTCCAGCTTAATTCAGAGTAGTGTCTGAGTGGGCTCAGTTCATTACTTAGCTAAACACGAATTTAAGAGCCAATGTTTTTGTTTCTACCTATGCAAATGGCAGCTGAGGAAATAGGCTGTTAAGCCAGAAGATGACCACATCCAGTCAGACAGCTGTCTCTTCTGACTGCACTACAGTGGGATGCACTTCATCCCTCTGACTGTTTTATAGGATGCCAAAGTCTACTGGGCAAATGTCAGGGCCTTGGACAGGCAATATTTACTGACTAAGAAAAGTCTTATCCTCACTTGTCATTGTGCAACAAGAAAAAGGCACCATTGCCATCAGTGATGATCGTCACCCTTCCATCGCCTCATGCCACCATGGTTGGTGTACTCACTCCATCTGGGCCTTTGACCATTACATTCCTGAGCAGAGAGGTCTTACAATGCAGTTGTCTGATGTCAGGGCAGGCAAAACCATAGGAACCAAAGACGCAGTACGCTAAAGCTAAGGATTTTGTATACAAACCTTTTATAACTATTTTTGTCACCTTTGACTTTTATGTCACCTGGAAATTTAACAGCATTACTCCCTAGATTTGGAATCCACTTCAGGAAGGAGTTTCTGCAATTTTTATTGATTTCCCGTATGGCTGCATCTCAAAAAGGCTCAACAGGAATTTGAGCACCCAAGAGTGAGGCTCTTTCCAACAAGAAAAAGAAAGCACATTCCAGTAGGTTTCATATGAAGTGTCCCCTGTACAACACTCCATCCCTCGGAGGTTTCCGGTGCTCCCTTGAAAGCCTTCAAATTCTTTCCATTGCTGTAGCAGCAGATAAAACAGGGGGGTGGGGAGAGTGCTCCGAAATATGTTTGCTTTTTAAGCTTATAGATTTGTTACTGGTCATCAGTGCTCCATACTGCTTCACAGAGGAGGAATGGAACCAGGCAGTTACACCCTTTTGTATTTTCCCGAGATGAAGGCAACTGTAAGGCAGTTGCCAAGTTATGGAATGTGTCCACAGAGCGGCGGAATCTCCCTCTGCTGCATCTTAAGTACAAAATGGATAATTAGAGGGGTCTCCTGATACTTGGCAACCAAATGGATGCTCACTGGCATCATGCCTTTAATATGAGACAGAAGGCTTCATTTGGCATTAATGAAAACCAAATTTACTAATATAATGTATAAAAATCTGACCCACTAGTTTCTAGAATACTTAAGTAGCTTATTTATCAAATTAGGTGTGAGTGGGTTTTTTTACTTGGGATTTTGTAATACTGTATTAATGAACTTGTTTTCAGTCATGACTTACAGAAGATGCTGGTTGTGTGACATTAATGTGGCAGTAATACTGATGACGAGGCAAAGGAGTACCACTGTTGCATGACAGCGAGTGCAGCAAAGGCAGCATCACTTGAGGAAAGGCACAGATTTGGGCTGACTGATGAAGTGTCCTGTCAGAGGCAACATCATTATGCCAATCAGTTTCTAAAACGCACCCTCTGAAATGTTGTGTTGCTCAGCCATCCCCTTCTCAAGTTTCTTCTTGTACCTATTCGCCAAATTTACTCTCTGTGTAATGCTGAAGTTAGTAAGATGCTGTACATTAAGCACTTCTGGTATTTAACAATTTGTAAAGCATGCTGATAGACTAAGGCATGATGTAGCAATCAAAGTGCTTTGAATAACATATAACACAGAGTACTAAGTGCTCTATTTATATTGTGTTTATATTTCGTACTTACCAGAAATGTGCTTTTACTCCTCTGTATTTACTACCCTTCAGTTTGAGTCATGGAGCCAACTTGGTGCACACAGGCTGGACATTCAGATTTTGCTGTATATATATTTGTAGGCATTCCAGCTAAGAGCTGAGGAATGTTACAGGCTCAGTCCTGTGAAGGAGTCCGAGAAGGCAGTGTGTATTTTAAAGGATGATTAGCGGAGAAACCTTACAGGCACACTCATCCAAGCTGACCTCAAAAAGGCTTTGTTAGGTTTTTGGGATTTTTTTTCAAAAACTTGATTTCCAGCATTTTAAGGACTTGTCTAACTCATTGACAATTTGTCTACCCTGCGTAGCGGTCTTAAGTAGCACCATGAGGAGGATGAACTTGCCACCGTTCGTTGCATGGTAGCAAAGCCATTTGCAGAAAGATGCAGGTGCACTCTGAGTGCCTCATCTCCATTGCAAGCTTTGGGGTTCTCCAGAGTTGAGGTTTACATGTCTACCAAGCTGCAAAGGTCAATTTGGGGACTGGTGATATGAGGGGCCAGGTCCGTAGAGAGAAGCCCCCATTAGCAGACATTGACCAGAGGCTCTTTGGCAAGTAAGAGTTGGGAGCATGGCTTATGACTCTGGCAATACCAATGCATGGGACAAAAAGTACAGGGGATTTTGCTGAAATGTAGTGACAAAGGAATTTTTTTTCCCCATGACAGAATAGCAGATAGGATTCAGTGCATATGAAAGGAACGAGCAACTTACACATGCATAGATCTGTGGTGATCCACCCCAGGTGTCTGTTAGAAGATCTGTATTCACTGCGCTTAGCGAGGCGACATGAAAACAAGCTAGCGCTCCTTTTCCTGCATGCAGCCTGGCCGTGGTGGGTGCTGCTGCCCAAGAGGCTGAGCACCCTGAAAAAAATAAGGGATACTCTATGCAAAGTGGCACAGCTTCAACAGCAACAGGTACCGATATGCAACAGGGCACAAGGCTGCCAAACATGACAACAGAAATGCATGGAGAGAGTCAAAACTCTCTTTCACTAAGGTGCTTTGGAAAATTCCACCCAGAAACTATAGAAGTGAATAATATCACTGTGTGTTTCCTTAGCTGTTCTCTTCAAACCCTGTCATTTTTGCTCACATTACATTTTTTCGTATTGGCTGTACAAACTAAATGCTCAAAAATAATTTAAGCGGTATGAACAAGACTTACTTATTTTAAAGTAGCCATTTAGATCTTTTCTACTTACGCTCAATTCACACATCATACTACTGTTTACATTAGGCTAAAAGTGATTTATTAAGCAGTGTCATTTAATGAGAGTTTAATCAGAAGCACCACACTGGACTGTTTATTGATGCAACTCTAATAAATCTCACAATATAACAAATAAATTAGGAAAAAGAACATTTTTTTCAGTATTATTTTAAAAAGGACTAGGTAAGGATATACATTTATTATAGCCTGGATAATCAGTGATTATTTAAACATGAAATGCATGCTACATAGAAAAGCTGTTTTTAAACCAGACTTTCAAAAACGAAGAGTGATTGTTCATTAAGAGAAATACTAGAATGCACTGCTGTCTGGAATTTGCCGGATCCCATACCATTAGCACACCATGATTACATTTAAGGGATTCCACCTTAGGCTTTTGTTCATCATGCAGACGGTGAGACTTATTTTCTGCAGGGATGAAAAAAAACAGAAAGGAAATGTGGCAGGTAGTGAGCATGGCTGAGAGGGACTAATGCTACTCAGTACGCTTTACAGCCTAATTAGAGGAAAAAATGTGTGCTTTTTATGAAGAGAGAGACAGGATAAGGAAAGAGGAACACATGAAGGGATATCAAAGCACTAACAGCTTTTTTGCTACCAGAATCAAATGCTAACCCCAAGGTGCACTGGTAAAGCTGTACTCACATAGCTAATCAATATAAATGGTAGACCCCTTTAGGTAGCTTTAGATTTCTATATACTAATGTAGTTTTTAAGGAGCGGCTAACTTGCTAATGAAGAGCTACGTTAAGAAACCCCACGTCCAAATTAGTAAGTAAAGGCTAGTCAACTGAATCTTACCACATGAATTTGCAGTTGAACCTTGCTGATTCATATTAATAATTATGCAAACCATTATGAATGATTAAACTCTGAATTCATACACGAGCAATTGCAGAAGAGCAATCATACCACCGCACACAGCGTATTTGTTGATTTTTGTGCATCAGATTTAATTTCCTTTTAATTGTTTTTTATAATACATTACGTGTGAAATAGTACTGTGTGAAAAAATGCAGTAAACCTTATTTCAGGGTCAGCCATAATTTCCTCATAAAAAGAGCAGACAGCAATGTTTCTCTATCAATTTTAAAGAGCACACAGTTTAGAAAATGTAATGAGAAGTTCAGTGAGAATCAGCTACACAACAACTGTTACTGTCTAGTAAAGTATCTAAACTTCACCAAATTCCAGTGCTGAAATAAGAGAGAATATGTCTCAAGGATACTTAGAATAGGAAAGCTGAGATACTTGTTGTATCTCTGCAGTATCTCTTGAGTACTGCAATACTGCGGTATCTCAACATGAAGCAGGTATTGCTAAGATCTGCTTTCTGATGGTGCCTCCAGGTAATGGCACTTTAATATAACATTTCCAGGATATTAAAAATGCAGAAACCAGAAATGATTATCAGTCATGATGGATCACTGGCACTTGCAAAGTGAAGATGCTGCCAAGCAATAAATAGTGTAAACCATGACCGGCATCCCCCTCGCAGTCAGCAGGTCTCTGCAGTAGCCCCAGTGAGGTTTTGGACTGGGCCCAGTATTATCCTCTACAAGGTCTGGGTTCAGTGGTCATTTTTCTTGAGCAAGAACTGCAAGATCAGTTGCGTTGCACTATGTTTTGCTATAGCAGCTACAGAAAAAAGGGTTTTGTAAACCACAGGTTTTAAACCAATTGTCTTCCAAAGAAAAGACATTGTGGGTTTGGTCATAGTTCTGTCAACAGTGGTAAAAAAGCATCGGCTTCCTTTCTATGATTTACTTTTCAAAAAGTACAAAAGAAATGTCAGCCTATAAATTAGTCAACACTATCATTATTTTGTAAATCTGCCCAATGAAGTAAATCACAGGTTCATTGTCCATAAGACTATTGATTTCACTAATTACTGGGTCAGAGCAGTAACAGAGAGTCCTAGATTAATGAATTTAACAGGAGTGACTAAAATGCATCGACAAATAGGTGTTCAGTGAGTAGAACTATAGAGCAAGGAGTTAAATAGCCTTCTTGCTACAACCATGCTGTTGGTTCAACATTTGCTTGATTGTTCAGCAGTTGTAAGTGAATTTTAAGAAATTGTAAACTGGCGAACATTTTAAGTTCTTTGTGATTAAGAACAATGCTTTCAGGTGGTGCTTCATGGAATTTTACACAAATTAGTCTTGCTTTTTACCTACATAAACGAGCTGTCTTTTGAAATTATTGGTCAGATGATATTTAGCAGGAAATGCCTAGTGGTTTTATTTATATTGCCTTTAAATTTACATTTTATGATTCCTGGTCCAGCTATGCAAGGTATATCTGGAAATACCCTATATCTTTTACTGGAATCACAGTATCTTTGTAATTAAGAGTCTTAAAAACATCCATATGGTATCCCCAAAATAATGCATCTTCTCTTTTCCTGGCAAGATGGGACATTTCTTCTTATGTGCACTTGTGTTGGAGAAAAGACTTTTGCTAATCTGCAAACTACGTTTGGAAAGTAATGTCAGAATGACCTGGAAATTCAAATTGCATTGCATCCCAACTCACCGCAGTAATTTCCTCTCCCTGCTCCCCGGAAGTGGAATTCCCTGCTCTCCATAGGCACTCCTGGCATAATTGTATTATACTTGAGCCCGTGTCAGTTGACCAGCTGCTTCAATTTCATCTGTGTCCTTCTGGTTTGGTTCATGGTGTTTGTTAATAGCAGCAGCTTTCTTCTTACTGACTAGGTAGTGGCAAAAGCAAGAAGGAACGAGGTGTACTGCAGCAAAAGCACACCAGCATTTGGGTAGGTTTTTCCATCATGTGCCAAAAGCAACAATGAGAAAGTCAGCTTCCATAAACTGCCAAAGTCATTCAAGTTTAAAGAATCCAAACGTGCTAGGGAATGACTTTGAATATTCTGAGGTCTGAGTATTTGAGAACTGATAGAGTATCTTGGATAGAGTATCTTCCAGATGTAGCTGATACAGCCTGGAGATTTTGCATTTCAAGAATTACATTTCTTCTTCAAAAAATAAATTTAAACTTAGAAAAATGGACATCCAGCTTGAAAATTCACTGTGTTGTACTAAGTGTGGAAAGCTATAGAGAGGAAGGGAGACTCTACACTACTTGCAGATTAACAGGAGATTAATTTTATCAATGACTCTGCCTTATATTGTGTACTAAAAAAAGGTGTGCTGCTCTGCATATGCTTACAGTGCTGGATGATGGAAGGCACAACTGTGACCAGAGTCCCACGGAGTTTAATGGGACGTAAGGCAGGTCACTAGTGAATTACAGACTGCTTTGTGAACAAATGGATGTGATCTCAAGAAATCTATATTAATGATTATTTAGAGACATTTAGCAAAAGTTGCAAACAGATTCGAACCACTTCACAGATTGTCTTGAGTTTCTGAACTTAGTTGTTTCCTTTGAGTTTATGTGTGTTGGTGAAAGAATGGGAATAGCAGGGATGCAAGGAGTTGAATTTGGTTTTTTTTATTGTTTCCATAAAAGCTTTGAGTAGCAAAAGAACAGCATCCTCAAAATCTGTGGTTAATAACATGCCAGTAGTCTGCAGAGGGATTTTGCAAAGGCATCGTGGTGCCAAGGAATGGGTGTCCACCTGCCCTTTGAGCTTTTGAAAATCCCCCACCTTGTCCCGGTCCCACGGCAGGGAGAAGTCACCAGCAGCGCAGGCGAGGCAGCAGCAAGTGCCGGCAGCTTAGGGCCGCAGTTTAAATTCCCTTAACTGGATTCTGTGCTAGAGAACAGCGGTCTCGGCGTGCATACGCACTCTGGTAATTTGATAAACTCACCTGCAGGGAGGGATTATTCCACGTAGTTTAATGAGCCGTCAGGTCTGCATTCCCAGTGCATAAGGTGTGCCCACAGGCCTGTCCGCGGTGGCACCGGTTATCTCTGCTGTCATCAGGCTCATGGAAGCAGCAAGAAAAGGAATGGAAGTAATTAAAAACATATTACAATCCTCATATTAAAAAGAAAACCACTATTTCTCAGGCTGCAATAATGAGATTTACTTTCACATTAAGAGGAATGAGAAAATCAAACCTTTTTTTAAAAATTGGGTTCTGTTTTTTTTTGCCATGTTGGATACATTCATATCACTGCTTTCAGTTTCTCTTTCCACCAGTGGTGGGTTTTGGTTTTTTTTTTTGAGACCATTTCAGCTGAGATTTTCCAAGAAAAGCACCCGATATGAAATGCATAAAGTCAAAATCAACAACGGTGCTCAGAAGCCCATCTTTAATAATATAAGTGGGAATTATTCAGGCCTTGCTTTGCTTGCAAGCCCAACTTGCAGAAGTTTGGAAAACATTGCAGTGGTGTGATAAAAGTGATCTGTATGATTATTACAGTTATGTCAAGCTTGTGAATAGTAAAATATTAGGTCTACCAGAGTAGATAAGCTCACTCTACAGAGCTGGTCTTCTCCTTTCCGACATTACTTTCTTGTCACGAGGTTTAAAATTATTTATGAAAACTGCAATTATTGATTTTTTTTCTAACTTTATATCTTGCTTTTTGTTTCATTGTTGTATGAACCAAGTGTGTTATTCTGAATGTTCTTCGTTCAATTTTTAAGATTTTCTGGCTTTAACATCTTGCTGTCGGTGATACATCTCGTGCTGTTAGGCTGGGCTTAGATGACAGAAACGCTGCCAGAGGTCAGTGTCAGGTCCTCGCTGCCTCTGCTTTAGAGTGCCAGGACACACTGCAGACATACGGCAGCTTCAGAATTAGCTTTCACAGAGGCAGAAGCCTTGTTCTCTGAAAGTAGTGCGTAGTTGCAAATGAAATGGAGAACAAACACAGATAGGTCTCGGACAGAAAGCCACGTGCATGCATACTCCATTTTTGCTTGCTAGCATTCGCCAACTTTGCCCATTTTATTTAATGCTGCATCTCTTGAAAAGGGAAAGATTCCATGTCTTTTGTACAGGACTCCACTAAATATTTTCCTCCGTCTTCCCTTTCATCTAATGTAGGCTACACATCACAAATGAGGCAGAACAGACTTTAAATATTGTTTGTCAATGAAAGGCGAGACCAGCTTCCTAGCAACAGAAAGGATGTCGCTTATTGTCTTCAAAAGGAGACCATTTCATCCCATCTCGTTACAAATGCCTTCCCATGATAGCTTCTGTCGATATAAAAGTCTGCCAGCAGGGGATCCCCGTTAGGAAGTGACCAAGTTTGAAAACCCGTTATGCTCCTGGCAAACATTGTCATCTTGTACATATTTAGCCTGATCGCTCTGGCAGGTTATGAAAGACTAAATGGTGCAAACACATGTGGCAGATGCCGTTCTCATGATAGTTGAGGAGCCTTTGAGCCTCTGTTGGTAGCATGCCAGCTTCATCTTGTATACTGAAGAGCATTATACTTTCAAGCCTTCTACAGCTTGCCCTGGGGGACCGCTGCTGAAGTGGTAATAAAATTCAGAATGAGCCTCAGAAAGTCAACTTGTTGGTTTGGCTTCATCAAATGGGGTTTTTCATTATTAAACTTCCCTTTAGCAGCCATATGTAGACCTGCCTTCTCAAAAACACCATGTGCCCCTTTAGAAAGGTGATTCTAACTGGGAAGATAAATAGATAAAAACAAAGATCCGGCAAAGAAAGTTAATTGTTTCTGTGAAGCCTGTCTTTAAATTGCCTTTAGTCATTACATTTCTTCAGGTGAAGGGAAGTAAAGGGAATCCGGGAGTAAATGTTGTTTACTGGTAGCTCCTCTTGAGAAAATCCATCTAGAAAATACAGACAAGACATTCTCCATTCCCAAAAAAAGAGCATTTTATTTGCATTAAATATTGCAAACTGGGTGACACATTTCAGGTTTTGAGCTCCAAATCTGTGAATATTGACAGGAACAGTTAAAAATGCAGTTAGGGACTGGGCTGGTAACAGTAGCAGGAATGTGTAGCCTCCGTGAAACATTTTATAAACATAATTTAATGCAACATCTCAGTGAGGTAGCTGAACAACTTAACCAGGATTGGAAGATGTGCCTCAATCAAGAGATGAAATCACCTTATCAGGGTTAGAATTAACATTAAGATGCCAGCTTGAAAACAAAATGTTTGGCCAGTGGAACATGGCTTTTAGCAGGCCATATCAGTAAAAATAGAGAGTCTTTAATTATCTTAATGTATTCTTGTATAACATCCCCCTTTTCCCTGCTTTGCTAATATCAACATTGAGTTAAAGGTTTGTGTTGGGTGGGGTTTATTCTTATCAACTGGAAGGGTTTTTTTAAATATTTGGGGAATATCCTGTTCTTCTGTAGCTCTCTGCACACATTATAGGTGTATAATTATTTAAATAAAAGATACTGAAAGCTGAGCTCATTTCTTCTAACATTTCATATCCAAATGAAGAAGTAGTGTCAGTGGTAGTAATGTGCTACCAGAGACTCCTAGGCTGGGCAGTACTTACCATAGCAAGAACACACTGTTTGTAATAGTGTCAATAAATATTTATACTGTGAGAACATCTATCAGAGAGAGCCCCACTGTGCCGGACGCTGCGCAAGTCGAGGAGAGGCAGCTCCAGCCAGCCTGAGATACAAAGAGAAACGCAGATGAAGGGGCACTGCGGGCAGGGGGAAGAGAGCTTATGATGGGGATGAGTATGTAAAAAAAAAAACCAAACCAAACAGTAAAGTTCTGGCAGGTGCACAAAGTGTTATTAATTGTGCAGGGCATTAGTGAGAACTGAAGTTTCACTCAAGGAGTGTGAGAGGGGAAATCCTGCCATTTGAGATTAATGAAAAAAAAATCTGCAAAAAGGAAACTGTACATTAGTTTTCTACAGGCAGATATGTCAGAATTATTAAACTTGTGTAGTGCCTTTTAAGTTGCTTTATCCAGATGTTCATTTAAAGACTATGCAACTGAATCAAGCGATAGCTCATCCATACTCGTGACAGCAGTGGCAAGCATGCTGCTGCCATTCCAAAAACGAGAACGTTGGTCGCAGCCACACAAGCTTAAAACTTCCTGGGTGACCCTGCTGACATCTGTTCAGTCATTACTGGGATGAACGCGGTGCACCTCCTGACTCCGGTTAGCATTAACAAGAATTACACACAGAGCATCTCATTGAAGCTATAAAAATTATTTTTCATTATAAAAGAAAGAGAAATAAATCACAGCTTTGTAATCTAGCTGCCTCCAGTTATATTTACAGCTTTGAGGTTCTGCATCGAGTCATGTCCTCTCCATCCTTTTACTCCTTTTTCACAGAAGAATGCTGTCACGAATGCTGTCACTGAAAGAAAAAAGTTACAAGAGCTTCCTCCTAGAATAGGTTCAATTTAGCTTCAGCGTACTGGTGCAAAGAACATATTGCAACACTGTGGTGGCCTGTTTTTCTGGCCTTTATTAATCCAGAAACCTTAATGATGAACAACATTTGTGTCATTGTCTACACAAATTTAATTTGTTTATGCAGCAGTTCAGTTAATCCTGCAATCTGCTTTTCTCAAATGAGGACAGATAATGGAGACACCGTTCTTTACAGGTCTTCAGGCTTTTAAATTCTGATAAAATCAGGATTCTTCACTGGGTCTTGCCACAGCTCTGAATTAAGCCACTTTAAATGTAATTACTGAAGCTGGCTGTACATCAGGAACATCCATTAAAAGAATTGATTGACCATGCTGTTACGGGAGGCATTTTATGAACAAACGATCATGATGGGTCCAGAACTGTAATTTATAAAGGCAAAAAAGCAGGTAAATACTTTATTAGTGGTTAATGAGAGGTTCACAAGATAACTAAATTTCTTCTTTTTTAACCAGCTACTTCAGGGAACCTTGGTCCATGGCCATCTATCACGATCGGTTTATTGATCTCAAGAAGGAACTGCGCCAAATCCTGATGTCGGAACAGGTAAGAAAAATGACTGGCGAGTGCATTTTATTATTTAGGTAATTTGTTAGTGTTGTTCACTTTGGTTTCTTCTCCTGTCTTTCTCCTAAAGCTTTACATTTCTGTTTAGCTATTTCCTCTGGGAAACCTGAGCAGATCCTATGCCTCACAGGGGGGGTTCACCAAGTACAGCATATTGTTCAGTTTCATTTTTTGGGCATATTTTCAAATTTGCCAGTAGAACTTTAAGTTGCTTTGTTTTCCTTCACAGCATTTTTGCATTACACATGCAGTTTAGTATGACTGCCCAGCAGAATCTGGAGGCTTATTTGTTCAGTTATCCCCTTTTTTTATTAATGTTCCCTAATACGAATACACAAATGTTCCCGAATACGAATACTGTCTCAGCCGAGCCTAGGAGAAGTAGATTTTTCAACATCTACCCACAGGGAATGGCTTTTGTAGCTGAAAGAGTGAAAGCAACTGGCTTTTTCAGTGATAAGTGGATTTCCTGAATGAGGATGAAATTAAAATGTTTGCTAGTGCTGTTTACAGCTTTGGTCTTAGTACCGTAGATGGAGGCATAAAGTCTCGGCAGCCTGTAACTTTGCCTGCTCAACATCCAAAGCCCACTGCACTCCATGAAAAGAACTGCTAACCCCAGATTTCCAGCAACCCCAAGAACTGCCTCCCCACCCCCTGATGAATTTCTGGCTGATCTCAAACACTAATTTTCAGTCTGGATCTCGATATTTCCAACCCACTACTTGGGACCAATTTACACTCTCTTTTCCTCACGCTGCGTTTGCTTTTGTTTAACGCAATGGAATTCCGTGCGATGGCAGTATTTTTTAAGTATTCCCTCGCAGAGTTTTTAACTGTGCAGAAAACAAACAGAGTCAACTGTAAATGGAGGCAGGGGGACAAAAGGAAGGACGCTGCATAGACTGCAACCCACCCATTTCCGTGGCCCAAACTGGCGGGCTGTCGTATGTCACAGCTGTAGCCACACAAATGTCCGACCCCTGCCTTCTCCCAGAAGGGCTAGATGCAATTTTCCTCCTATTGTCATGACACAGAAAGCGGCTCAGTGCAGTTTTATTTTAGATTCTCTTGGAAGATATCTATAAAAGAACACAAAATGAAATTCTGTGCAGAATGGGAGGCCTGATGAGAAGTGTTTTTCTTGCCAACATTCAACCGCATTTCACATGCTGTGTGAACAACCTTAGAGAAAGGGGAATTGGCATCCTACAAATTAAAGACTCACTTGCCTTACCCTTTTCTTGTCGCAGTAGTCCTGACACACAAAAATAGTCTCACTGAACAGACTGAAAGCACCTCTATGAGTCAGAACTGCTTACGTGAACATAGATGACAACTATCTGCATCTGAACGTAAATTTGTCTTTACTTTTTGTATTTTTACTTGGATTTTCTTCACGATGATTTTAACTATATTTACTAAATGTCATATTTATATGTTTTCCTTGGGTGTTCCTTCTAGGCGCATTGCCAAATACACAGTAGGTACCATGCACTTACGGAATATATCTTAAATGCCTCGGGGTTGGCTGTATTTCTGTATGGAGCAAGAGACCTACTGTCTTTGCTTCCTGTTGCTCATATTCCAGCCCACTACAGCATGCAGATAAACTAGGAATGAAACGTAAAACAATGAGGGGAAAACAACACCTTTGAAAGAGATGTTTAGGAACTGTGAGTGTAAATACACAGAAGTCAGACATTTCTGGTTACAGTTTCCACAGAAACTGGAAATCAGTCTCATGCATTTTGGGATAATATTTATGGAAATGTTCACTAGTAGTAAGTAATATATGCATAACAAAGCCAATTACAGCTGGGATGGGGACTAGGTTTTTAGCCTGCGTGTTGAAATTGTCACCCCAATGCTGCACTTGATGTATGCACGACTCCTGCACGGGATGCTCTTGCCTGTCACTGAAAGCCGAGTGATGGCACGGGGAATGTTTACCCTTTCGCAGGATCACAAACATGTGTTTATTTCAACATGCAGAGCTCCAGCTATGCAAACATGCAGATGGCGGGGCTGGGTTTTTGCACCTCCATCAGCTGTTGAAGTATTACAGCAAACTGAGGGCACACATGTGCAGCGCGGGATTTTCTAGACAAGGCACTTGTCCCCAATAAGAAATGGTCTGATTTTCAAATTGCAGCTGGGGTTGCTCTGAGAAGTCAGTTAAAAGCAAGTAGTGTAAATTAGGGACTGGGGAGGGTATTTCCTCCGGTGAGCGGTAGAAACATGTCAGGCAACTCCGTGTCTGAGAAGGTCGGACATTTCCACGTGAAGACAGTGGTTCAGTTCCACACAAATGTGGCATCTGTGGCCGCTCGCACTGACAAGCACAGGTAATTTTGGAGGGATCACCAACCGAGCAATGCTAGCCACCAGAACCGCCGGCCCCCGGCGACCCCGGGTGGAAGCCCACGGAGCCGGTAGCCGTCCCCGCCGGTGGCCGTGGCTGTGCCCGCCGCCACCCCGCGCCCTGCCACGCAGCCGCACGCGTCCATGCCCCGACGCGTTTTCGGTCCCTGCCGCCACACTTCACGTCTCAGGTGCGCGTCCCCGGGCGAGCAGGGCTCCCGGGACGCCGCCGGGACGGCCGTCTGACGGTTCTGCCTTGCAGGTTCCCGGGCTGTCCCCCGCCGCCGAGCCGCCCCCGGAGGACCCCGAGGAGCAGAGCCTCTGCCCGCCGCCGCTGCGGGAGCCCNCCGCCGTCGCCGGCCCCCCGCCGACGGCAGGTGAGACGGCAGCGGGCGAACGGGTCGGGGGGGGCGCCTCGGTGTGCAGCCCCGACGGGGTGAGGGTGTCTCGGTGGGCAGCCCCGAGGGATGGGGGTCCTCGGTGTGCAGTCCCG
>VYZM01004706.1:0-51474 GCA_013398915.1 Dromas ardeola | reverse complement strand
TTCTATGATTCTATGAATTTGGCTCAGTGTGATGAAAGAAGAAATGCCAAGCAATTCTTTGTCTGAGATATGATCTTCTGGTTGCAGTGTCTCGAGTCCTTACACAGACTCTTCCACCAACAAGTAAACAGAGTTTCACCCTTCAGCTGATGTCAGACCTATTTTCTTAACAAACAACGGTCAGTGTTACACGTGAGAAAGGACCTATGCAAAAAAGGACACTTTCATCTGACTTTCATCTATCATGAAGCGTTTGCACAGTCTGTAGAAATCTGTTGTGTTTATGAAAAGAATATTTAAAGTTGGATTCTCAGGATAGGAATTCACCTACAATTGGTTCGAATACATGGTGAGGTTATTTCCACCAGTGGAGTTACTCTAGATTTCTCCAGTATGAACAGATTAGACTTCATACTTGATGTTTGGCTTTCATCTACCTGAAGTCATTACTTTTATCAACTGGAGTAGAGAAGGATTTAATTCTCCACCGTGAGTGTGGCGGGGATTTTTACGCAGTAGGAACAGAGAGCTCATTTTCCCCCAAGTGAACATCAACATCCAGTGACAGCCAGGTGAGTTTCTCACACAGGAAAATCCTTGCCTCAAATTTTGGAGATGATATTTGGGGACAGTCTTAACCTGGAAGAGATTTACTTTGGGAGATGACATGGCACAACAGCAAATCCGGCAGCTCCACACTTTACCCATCCCACTGAAGGTTTTGTACACTGTCCTCTGCCAGGGGTAGGTGAAATTGCCTCTATCTTTAGCTCAGTCACCATGATCATCTTTAGTGGGAGCCATATGGCACTTCGGAAATGCAGCCTTTAAGCCTCGGAGGAATTGTAATGGGCTGTGTGAGGGAGAGCTTTCATCTCAGGGTCAGACGCCAGGAAAGGCTCTGCAAAATGAACTTTTATGAAGGCTGGAAATCTCTGAGTTTAGTACATTAACAGGTAGAAAAATGCTCTAGTTGTGAGAGAGAATGTTACGGTGGGAAAATGACACAGTATTTGAACAGTTAGATGTCTTCTCAACATTGTAGTGAGAAAAGTATCTCACGAGCCCCCAGCTTATTGATAAAAGTGTTACAGGCACAGAAAATTTTCCATCTACGAAACTCTTCTCAAAATGCCATTTGTCAATCAAGAGGATGTATTCTCCAAATATTTAGGTTTTTTGTAGGTTCTGTTAGAGCCTGACAGTCATCACCCAGTGTTGGCAACTACAGTTTTGAATTACCATTAACCAGAAAGGGCATAAAACCCAAGCCACCCACTTCTTGGATATGTGAGTTGACTACTGCGTTATATATAAAATGGGCTACCATGGGCAGCCTTTCCTAAAATAAAAACTCTAATAGCCCAGTGAAGCCAGCACAGGAACAGTTTCTGAGGGGTACGGAGGTGCCGACGCCAGCATCGCCCTGCTGTGGAGGCAGCACAACAAGCAGCTCTGATTTCCAGGTCCAACAGGGACTTCCAAACCAGCTCAGATGCTAGACTGAGGTGGTTGTTCATTGGAAGATTTTTTTTAAATCTCAGCTTTGGATGGGGAGTCCACGTAAATCCTGTTTGAGGTGAATAAGTCCTTTTTGTGCTTCTGGTCCTTTGATGCACAAAGGATTTAAAGACCAGCTGTGTATTTATTTTACAACGCATTCAGCGTGTATACTTTTGAATGATAAGATGGTTTATCTGTAGTTTGCTTAATCTTTTCCTGTCATTCGTGGAGATTAAGCACCATTTTCACTGTAAACATTCCCCCTGCTCCCCTCATGATTCCCTAAGGGTACACCAGTTCAGATATCCCTTCAAATAATGAACAGGCAAGGACTAATAAATATTTCACACATAAAAGGGATCTTGCAGCAAAAGGGTCTGATAGCTCCCTTCATTACGAGGGATATTTCCATTTCATTTTTACTTCTTGCACCCTTTCCTAAAACTCAGCGCCAAACACGGATTTCCAGTGAAAGTGACAAGCACGCCCAGACCTAGATAAAATAAAGTAGCGGAAAATAAACTGCCAGGAAGCAGAGCCCTTATTTTGTATGCCGAGTCCCACCCCTTCCCACTTCCTATAGTGCATTTTAAAGAAGGGGCTGCTCAATATCCCAGCCCAAGGAAGATTACAATACATTTCTCCATTATCACCTAAAGCACACTGCGGTTTCAAGACTAAAGATTAAAGTAAGGGGAAAGTTAAAACATAATTTATGGTGAAATTTCTAAACTTACGAACTCTGAGTAAGAGTAAAGAAAGAAAAACCCAGGAACATTCATATAGTTTTCCTTCAGCTGGTTTTTCATTAATAGTTGCCAGTCTATTGCGTTTCTAGTCATGAGAGACCAATTAATTAGTACGGCATAATGTAAGTTAAAGTGTCTCAAGGGTCTGAAGTGGAACTAGACTTGCAGAAAATATCAGGCTCTTCACGGATAATCCAGCACACCACACAACTGTACCAGCTAAATTTCCTGGACCAGTTACATTCATTTGATGTTCGATTCTTTTGGTGGTGAAACAAGCTGGAATCTTGCCTTTGATTTCAAGGGTTCTATACACTCCTAATGCTCAGTCTGGGCAGAAAGTATGCACAAAGCTTTAGTATTTTTTCCCCACATTTTGAAGTGATTCCTTCCTTCATTTTGTCTACTGCCCAAGTACTCCCTATCTGAGAAAAAAACCCAAACAAACACATTAGAGGAAGCTGTCTAAACATCTAATTCCTTTTTAACAAGTTTCTTTCAGTACCTTTACTTGGCAGAAATAAGTCCACAGATATCCAAAATTTTTTGCATAGTCTCGGGTTTTCAAAGAAATGGGGATGGTTAAGAAAACAGGGAAATGGTGGTTTTTCTTTGAAAGAAGGTCTGATTCATGGGTGGAAAAGTTCATGATTTCTGTCACCCATTTCTCAGAAGCTGCTGCTTTTGCTTTAAGACATCTCGCTGGCTCCTGAGACAGCTTTTGAATCCTTGTGGTTTACAATCCAGCCAAATAAAATAGCACAGAATGAGTGCCTATTTTGTGAAAAGTCTATAAACTGCAATGGTTCTATAAGGGCAAGAGCCTTTGGGAAAGGAGAAGACTGAACAGATAGGGACCTGTACACCTAAACCTATCACCTCTCACCAGGTATGCATCTTCTCCTAAGGTTTTTCACAACATGGACTCAGCCAGAGACCTTCCAGCCATGTGATAGTCACATCCAGATAAATACCTCTAGAGGAAGATGAAGCATCACTGAACACAGAAGTGGTTTCGGAGCTCCCCCTTCCACTTTCTTATATGTTGCTGATACCAGGTCATGCTCATCAGCTGCTCACAAAAAATACTCAACAATCAGTCACTGCCAACATGGGCACAAGACCTCTGCGTCCACTCAGAGGTGTGTTGTTTATGCCATGGCTTGGTCCCTCATCCTCCTTGTGTGTAATAAGTGCCACCATGCTGCCTGCCATGGAAAGGGAACTGCAAATGAGTATGAAATTATGTCTTTTTGGCAGCTAAACAGATTTTTGACCACATAGCTGTAGTAATAACCAAATCTGTTAGATGGTCAGCTTTCAAAATCTTGTGCTTGAATCATTCACCGGGACATACATGTACCGACATTAATGGAAAAACATTGGTTCAGGAGTTGTGTTTTATTAGCAGTACTCACCTGAACTGGACGCAGCAGCTTTCACCTCCTTTACCCACAAGCAGCGGCGGATTTAGGCCCTGATGTTGTGGCTTCACTAGTTGGCTGCGACTGCTTCAGAGAAAGATGGTCCTAGCCTCTCCCTCAGCCTCAGCCATGCATCCCTGTGGCTTTCTTAGGGCCAGCGTTAGTGCTACAGCCCTAGGGGAAACACAGATCCCTCACACCCTCAACACCGGTATCCCCAGTCCCAGTTTTAGGGCTAATCTGACCACCGCTGGTCCAGCTGATGGCTCAGACATGGCCTCTGAAAATGAAGCTGAATATTTCACCTATTCCAGCATGATCCAGGCTGCACTGAAAGGGATGAATCCCTTCCTGCACCCCCAGGCATAAGTTGTCATTGCTTCTCTTTACAGCCACAATCACACCGTTGGAGTGAGTTGGTCCATTGAGCTCGTCTGGCAGAAAACAAACCCACTTCCAAGAAACAGTTTTCCGTCAGATCCGCTCAACGGACCAACGCAGACCATAATCGTGCAATTGCTCGAGGGTAGGGAACGCATGATAAAAACTGGGAAGCAGAGATTACCAGATTACCCCCTTGTTGGCAGCGAGCAGTTATGTCAGAGTTGGTAAATCAAGTAATGGCACCGTAACACTGCTGTCTCAACTGAGCCTGGTGCTTCGTGTTCCCTGCAAAGCTTCTCGTTTTCAAAAAAAATCATCTCCAGAACTGGCATAAGCAGCAGTGTCACTGAATCACGTTCACAATTCCCTCTTTGTACTCGCCTTTCCCCTCCTGAGGGCACAGAGTCTGGAGGACGGCTCTGCAAACAGCTTCCACCAGCCTTGACTTCATACAAGAAGTTTTGCTTTTCTTTCTCCCTTTTGCAAGCTGTTGATCAAAATAAGTTCACAGACCCCTAAAAAGCGGAGTCCCAATCTGATGCAATCACGTTTCAAGAACGTGGTGAGTTTTGACTGCTTGCAAGCACCTCCTTACAGGTTCAGAGTGGCGTCAGGCTTTGAAAGGAAAAGGGAACCTTCTCAGCAAGCTCTCAGCAAGGTGTGCAGGGCGGGCAAGGCGCAGATGGGGAAAGAGACAGCTCTGGGGCTCCTGGCCTGTTTGATGGAAATGAAATAACATCAGCAAATTTGTAAGAGCTGACGGAGACCTTTTCCGAAGCAGCACAGCAGCTGCAGGGCTGACTCTGAGGCTGTCATCCTGTGCTGTGCCGTGCACTTTGACCACGCTCTCACAAACACCCTCTTCCGATCGCAGCCAGGCTCGGTCGCTTCGCTGGAGAAAACACTGCGTGAAGGGACACGCCGGCACTGCAAAACACCCAGGCACTCCGCGTGTAACGGTTAGCATCAAGCCCATCCACAGTAAGAGCAATAATAACGGGGATGATCATAACAGCTAACAAAAAAGCAGCAGCACCACAGTGCAGGAAGAAGAGATGGGAGAGGTCATACAGTTTAACAGGGTTCATTGACAAAAACTTGTGTTTTTCGATAAGCAACTTCATTCCCTAAAGAAGGGAACTGAGTTCGGACTGTGCTCTGACCCCAGGCCGGTCCAGCTACTAATGGTTTGCTTCAGCTTGGTCTGGAAAGGTCCTGCCCTTGCTGCTCCTGAAGAGGTTTGAGCGTATGTGCTCAATTATAAGCATATATGTGTCTCCTGTGCCTTCCACAGATGGGAAGAGTGTTTTGAGGCTGAAGCATATGCTGACACGCACCATGGGAATGCAGCTGGGACACTCAGCTGCTGCACCTCTGGGTGAGACTGAGCCTGACATGATTGAAAGCTGCGACTCAACATGTTGTCCTTCTAATACAGTCTCGTTGGACTCACAGAGTTGACATTTGCCTGCGTACCATTGGGTGCGAAAGTCACTTTTGCACTGAGAGCAGGAATACGCCTTAAGGAGTGATTAATTTTGCTGCGTGCTGCAGCTTCCATTACAGCGCTTTACTTCAAGTGCTGCTTCTTGCCTCGGGGAATATTTTCCCACTCTCCAGTTGTTTATAATAATGAAAAAGCTGGTCTTGATTTGGAAAGAGCAATGTGCGCAGATAAGATAAAATTGCTGCCGAGGAACTAAGAGCAGTCCTTTCTTTGCATTAGGGCTCTCTCTGGTATCCAGCCTCTCTCTATCTCACCAGCAAGCAGCCGAGCCCAGCGCTGGAGGTGCTGCTCAGCCAGTTTCCCAGACATCAGGAAATTAACGTTTTGACAACTTAGCCAAAATAACAAAATAGCTAAAGTTAACAGGATAGCAGCTGTGAGGACTTATTTCTCACATGGGGCTTACCCACAACTGTTGTTGCATGCTGAGGTGGAATGGTGGGAGCCCCATCATTAATTTTGTGTATTTATTAATAGAAATAGCTTTTGCAGAAGGTGATAGGCTGACACTCTGGAAGTTTGAAGTCCGAAGCCCTCTGATTGCTGACAGAGAGAAGCCAAGGGCAGCCCTTCTCTACTGCAACACCAGCATTTTCAGTCATCATCCATGTGACCACATTTGGAAAAGGAAGAGAAAGTTCTGCTTCGGGGTTAACACAGTCCTAAGTCTAAAGATCTTCGCAAGAGGGGTTTTATTTGCTGTTGCATTAGGTTTCTTTTGAAAAAGGGACAAACAGGAAAGGGGGATCTCGCCTGCACAAAGCCATGTCCCTGCTGGGCCGTTCCACCCCGCCGCACCAGGCAGGAGCAGGACAGCCCCCGATTCCCATCTCCCTGCGGCGGCGTGATGAATGATGAGTTCCCAGGGCTGCGGCTCCAAAGGGAGAAACCAGGAGAACCCTGCATCCCTGTGAATCATGAAGAAAAGATAGGAGTCCAAAGACTTCTTGTTGAGGGGTTGGGAAAGTTCCTGCACATCAGGACTATCTACACCAACACAGGACCTCTACTCTCCCAGGCTCAGCCAAAATGGGCCAACATGGTCTCTTGCTACACCAGCGATCATAGCAGGACTTGTGGCCATCTATCCTGCTGGAACGGGAGGCAAATCCATGAATGCACAGCATCACCACATGTGACCATAAATCCCACAAAGAATGGCTGAATGATGAATTCAGGGCAGGGAATATTTCCCAGGAGTAGAAAGTTAGATTTCTGGAAATTTGTGCAGGTGTTCAGCCTCCAGCTCTGGAAATTAGGAGCTGCAGGTGGCAGTTAGGGAGGACTCAGTATCCTGGGGCTGTGCGATGGATGGAGTAGGATCCATCCAGCATCCATCCAAAATGGATGGATCCAGCATCCATCCAAAATGCTCCAGACTACCTCCTGATGAGCAGGTCTGTGTGTGCTGCTGTAAAAGAGGGCTTCTAGCTATATTGCAGAGGCATTCCTCATCCCCCGGTTGGTCACACCTAGCCTGGGTGTTTCTGTACTGGGCTCCAGAGCACAGTGTGCTCCTATATTGTTTTGTAATGTCCATCATCAGATGCCTTCTTGACGTAATCACTTTTAGAAATGGGCAAGTTTTCTCTTATACTGAAGGAAGATAAGTGTTGTGGGAGAAAGTTGAAGCTGGTATAAACTGGTGTAACTTCTTCAAAGTCACTGAAATCATCTCCATTTATACCAATTGATCTGGCCTTTGAGGGATACGAGAAGGGGTTAGCCAGTGGGCAGCTCAATTAGAAGAGCTGACAAGTGGAAGGCAGATTACTTAGCTGTTTATGGGATGGCCTTTTTTATAAAATCCTTCCATAATTCTCAAACATTAATGATAAGCATATCATAAGGCAACAGTGTCGACAACCATTATCCTTGGCCCTAGCTGTGCTATAACGCAGAGAGAAGGAGAAGCAAAGGCTGGTGTTTGCGATGCAAAGCAAGTCCCTGGAGAGCTCTGCCATCTACACAGGCTCCTTTCTGCTACAGGGCTTTTGTAAAGCAAGAAGCATTTCTGAAAGGTATGGCTTGTTCATTCTAGAGAGCTGCAGAAGCTCTCATTGAGGTTTTGTAAACATTTGGCATTTCAAATTGATAACCTTGGCTCTTTGAGTGCCTTGGACCTTAGGCTTTTCATAATATCAATGTCCTTAAGACAAACTACAGCCCCCTTCACAACAGGTTGTTGCTTTGGTAATTTTTTCTACCAGCTCCAGAACAACTAAAGTCATGTTTCATGCTATGAAAGATAGCTGCTGTTTGGTGGAATCCTGCACCAAGAGAAGAAAAAACTCTGGAAAGGACTACTAAAATAGAGGGCTTTTTTCACCATGCTATGCCCTTTCTAGTGGTGAGACACAGGCCCAGGTTGCCCAGAGAACCTGTGGCTGCCCCATCCCTGGAGGTGTTCAAGGCCAGGCTGGATGGGGCTTTGAGCAGCCTGGTCTAGTGGGAGGTGTCCCTGCCCAGGGCAGGGGGTTGGAACTAGATGATGTTTACATCTCCTTCCAACTCTAACCATTGCATGATTCTATGATTCCTTTAACTCGGTACGAGAATGAAGTTGTGTCTCAAACATCTCAAAACTGCTCTGCTTGGACACAACCAGGAGGATGCTTGTCTCACGCTGACTGGGGGTGGATCTGGGGCACAGTTTTTTAGGAGTGATGGAGAAGGTGAAAAGGCCTCGGGAGCTGGGGAGCACAGCCCTCCCAGAGCCACCGGGGCTTTGGTGCTGAGCAGAATAGTGGAGCAGGGGGTGGCCGGGCAGGGGTGGAGATGCCACAAGCACGGGGCCAGGGCAAGAACGGGACTAGTGCTGCGGCATCATTTTGAGGACAAGGAAGGCACACACATTTTTTCATGATCATGGTTTTCACGAAACCAACTTTACTGCTTTTTCTCTTACACATGCTCAAATTAACTTTGGCTTGACTTCCGGAGAATTAATCTTTCCCTTAAATTTAAGCACAGGTATAAGTGGCTTTTTGGAGCAGGGACAGTATGTTAAGCCCCTGGCAGGATTAACCATACACTACAAAGAACCTGCAGAAAGTAAATACAGATTTTATACACACAAGAACTTCTGCAAGAAACCTGATTCTAGGAGTTATATTCACCCAGCCAAGAGAGCAGAAATTTCTCATGCAATCTACAGCAAATCATCTCACATCTCCCATATTAATTGCAAACTCTTTGCAAATGGTCTGCAGCCAAAAGTTATCTGCAGAAATCACTCAGCTAAAAATTTGTGACATTTACCCATCATTTCTCTGGGAAATAATGGGCCAAGTTCAACAAGTCTTAAATGAATCCACCTAGTCTTGTTTCTAAGCAAAAGCTGCTTGCTGTCATGCTGGGAACATCAGAGCAGTGCCCAGGGCAGGCACACGCACGTGCACAGGATGGGGTATAACTAGAGCATGGGCTGGGCCAGAAGGGGATCATCAGAATCTGAGAAAAGATTTAATCATCATTGAAATCACCAGAAACTGAGAGACGTCATGATGAGAATGCAAGTCTTGGAGGGATGAAATAAACTTGTTTTCTTATTTTACCTATCCCATCCTTTGTGACACCAAAACAGTATTTTATTCAGCTGATCTTGACTGAACTAATTGTAGTTATGTTAATTAGGATCTTACCCTAATGCATATTCTATTAAAATATTCCCCAGTCATGGATGAACACAGACTTGCCCAACTTCTTCTCCTGTCATTTCTGAAAAACACCACCCACACCACAGCCCGGAGGTCCTGCTTTCCTTCTTGGGCCAGCTGGATCCCCACTGAGCAGCTCCCATGGCCATGAGACTTGCCTTCCTCACAAGAGACAGGATGTTGCTGTCTCCATCTCACGGTAATAGCCCATGTCCGCTCTCGCCTGGAGAGAAAGGGGCCTTCAAGAGTCGGCATGGGCCCATTAAGCACTTAGCAAGATGATATTCTCCAGGCACAGTCCTCATAATCTTGGATTCATTTTACTAAGTGAAAGCAACTGATGCTTTTGCACTCATGGTGCGGGTCACCTCTGGTAGGGCGACCGGCACCGCATCCCTGAAGCCTGGGATGAGGGGATGGCTGATGAGGAGGTGAACTGATGGGCCAAGGAATCATAGAATCATTGAATGGTTTGGGTTGGAAGGGACCTTAAAGATCATCCAGTCCATCCCCCTGCCATGGTCAGGGACACCTCCCACTAGACCAGGTTGCCCAAAGACCCTTCCAGCCCAGCCTCAAACACCTCCAGGGATGGGGCATCCACAGCTGTTCTGGGCAACCTGTTCCAGTGCCTCACCACCCTCACAGTGAAAGGGCCTGGGTGAACCAGAAAACCAGTGTCTCCAGCCGGTGCAGAACAGCACCGGTGCAGAAAGCGCCAGTTGTTTTTCCCGACCATAATTTGAAATGCAGCTGTGATACAGCTGCACGAAAGGCTTGGACCATGTGGGGGTTTTCAGTGGTGCCCAGTGACAGGACAAGAGGTAATGGGCACAAACTTGAGTGTAGGAAGTTCCACCTAAACGTGAGGAGGAACTTCTTTACTTTGAGGGTGGCAGAGCACTGGAACAGGCTGCCCAGAGAGGTGGTGGAGTCTCCATCTCTGGAGACATTCCAAACCTGCCTGGACGCGTTCCTGTGCAACCTGCTCTGGGTGACCCTGCTCTGGCAGGGGGGTTGGACTAGATGATCTCCAGAGGTCCCTTCCAACCCTATGATTCTATGATTCTATGATAATGTATTACGAAATAACCTCGCTGCACTTTACCAGCAGTTACTGTGTCTTGTTGGCCTTGTAGTTATTTTCCCCTTCTTGGAAGATGGCAGGAAATTTTAATAAATAGGGTCCAATTTCACCATCTTCCTCAGCAGCCATCCTTAACCTCAGTGCATGCCCACTGAAGCATGTCGCCTTGCTTACTGTCTGGCTATTGAGTGCCTGTTTAGTCATCACTTTACTGATACTTACAGGAAAGAGCTATTGTTCCTGGGCTTCCTTGTCGATAACAGTAGTTCCTGAATTTCTACTTGTTGTAAATTAAAGAAAAAACACCTCTGAAGAAAGTATTCGGTTCTGATTCTTAACTGTCAGTGTTCTCTGACTATAATCCGTAGGGAATGGTTTGATTTTTTAACTCATAGCCTCTGAAGCAGCAGGAGGAATACAACCGAACCTCTTTGGGCATGGTTGTGGTGCATCTCAGAAGAAGAAAACCACCAAACCAAAAGCAACCAACACAACCCATGCAACTGCTCGGAGGGGCCCTTCGGTTTTGCAAGACGCTCGGCCCCATATCAGTGTTTGGAAGAAGAAAGCAAGGTGTTTCTTAAGGGGTATTTTCAACGTAGCCAACAGGTTTGCCAGATTAGTTCACGGGAAAGGAACATGAGTAAAAATGGGTCATCTCAATTAAACGAGTTGATAAGCACAATAGTTGCCTGGTTCAACATAGTATGGGGTACAAATCATTCAGTCATTTGCCAATACCCTTCTGGTACATTGGACTGATTTATAACACTCATATTGCTGCTCAGCTAGAAAGGGAAAGAGGCTACATCTTCTGGAAATGAGTTAGGAAGAAGAACAACAAAGGACAGACAGAAATCTGGCAAGGCATCACTCTAAAACTCAAAAAAAATCACCAAATTAGAGAGGAATCTGAAAAGGCTGGGTAAGAATGAGTCATTTTTAATAAAGCAGAGTCCCATATGATACTGTATTTTGGTAAGAATTTTTTATGCAGGCTGTTTCCTAAATATACAGTAGCCGCCTTTATCTGGCTGACATTGGAGACACAGAACTTAGCTAGTTAAACGTGCTCAGATAACAAGCGTTTTGCACGTAAGTGCTGCTCTCTCATAGACATGCCCTTCGCTGAGATAGTGAGTGATTTGGATAAAAGACGGGCACACTGTACCGACTTTGAAGATACGATCTTCATTAGAAAATTCTGCAAACTGAAACTCAATTGCTCTTCTAATAATTGCACATCGCCAGGAACATTTCAATAGCTGAGAGCTGTTAAAACCGTTGGCTGCTAAAAATGTGATCTACATGACATCTACACAAAATTACAAGCTCATATGTGTTCATGCCAAGCAAAAAGAGGCAATAACGTTGTAAAACATTTTGGCATTGCTTTGGGTCTTTTCATTGGTAAAGGTTAGGAGTTCTGCGCAGAAGTGAAGATGTTACTATTGCACGGGTTCACTATATTAAGGCTTTTAGAGACCCTGGTCATGGTTCTGGCTGTATTTTCCTCTCAGACAGACACACTAGCACCTGTATAGCCCCATTGTCGTGGTCCTCAAACCAGGACACCCGTGCACAGCCAATTTAACAGCACAGCACAGGCACGGTAAGTGTGGTATATACCGTGCTGTTTATCTGTAGGTGTGCAATAGCCATTTTTCCCACCAGCCTGGACTCCCAAGCACCCGGAAGAATGGCTGCTTACTGCAAAAAATACAGGAAAAGACATATCCCATACGCTTGTCTCATGGCACATGGGATTTGACCACGCAGTACAGGAAATCCTATGCAACATAAGCAGCTTGGCAGCCCTGTGTGGGTGTAGGGAAGGGGATGGCTGAGCTTGGGTTGCCGACCCCTGAGCTCATAATTTGGGGTGTCCCTTTCTCCTCAGGGTCCAGCCGTACCGGTGCCCAAGCATCCTTCTCCCGGAGCCAGCGGCTCACCCTGCCGCTCCCACCGACTTCAGAGAAGCTACTCATATGCTTAAAATTAGCCCTGGAGCTGGGCCAGGCTTCTCAGCACATTATGGGACGGAGCTGTTGACAGACGATCTTAACTCTCGCGCTCCTGAGAAGTTTGCACACACGCTCAGTCGAGCCGCAGCGCCCAGGTCTTGGCCTCACGTTCCTGCTGGAGGGTCCGTGGCGCTTTTCATGAGAATTAAGATGTCAGGCGCATCCTTCGGATCAGATGCCCATGCAAGTAAAACCCTCCTGCTCTATCCTCCCTATAGATAGCAGCAGTGAACCACTCTGCCTCCCGCCAGCAACAAGCAGACGGACTTTAAAACAGTTTGCCATTAATTAATTTGCTTTTAATACCGAAAAGTGGCCACATGATTGATATTGCGGCTATTTGAATTTGCGCGTTCTGCGCTTGTAGCGTATGGAGGCAGGCTGGAGAGTACAGCACAGGCATTCGCAAAGAGCAAGGTGCTTACCTGGTGGGGTTGTGCCAGCAAGAAAGTAGCTGAACAGGAAAGTTAAACAGGGGTAATGTCTCATTGGGGTTGGTTGGCGGATTTTTCTGCTGCTATTCATTAGGGAAGAACAGTTTTTAGAGATAGAGGGGAGAGGGGAGGAGGGGAAATACACACTCTGGACTTCGCAATACGAGCGCAAGTCCGTTGTTTCCCACGCTGTTATGCTGCGTCCATAGAGTTACGCTCTGGTTAAGAAAGAAGACCAAAGGAAGGAACACAAAATGCTTGGCCCCAACAGAACAGCAGCCTTTTGCCTTGCTACCCTTTCAAATTCACCAGCGATGCAATGAGGTTCCTAAGCAGAAGTGCTGCACCAGGCAGTCCCTGGCCGCAGCAAAAAATAAGGCTGTCTGAAGTAGCAATATGGAGCATGTTTCATTTCCTGGGCATTTTCTTATCTGTATCTTACTCAGGTTTTTGATCTATGGGTGAGTGGATCAGGAAGTGGCCTGAAGACACCCCTTTTGCCTCATGCATGGAAATTTTCTAATTATAGTGCTGCACTGACAGGCTCCCACTCCTGTCCTGACACTTGGTGTTGTTTATGTCATTTAAACAAGAGAGAAAGAACCCACCTCCCCAAACCAGTGAAATAACGAGGAACAAAATGCGCTCTTTTATCTTTTTGTGAAGTGAGGCAAGTCTATTATCTGTCCCAGCCTGCGTCTGGGATCACTGTCTCCCCCAGAGCGGCGTTTTACAGGCTGATTAGTGTATAGCTTCCTGCAGTAAACTGCCAGCAGGGACCAGAACACAGGAGGGGAAAGAGAAATTCAGGGACAAGAGTTAAGCTCTGGCCTCAGTTTTTATTGCCTACGCTGTATGTCAATACATATTTAACTGATAATCCATGCATAGTATATGTACATGCACACACAAGCGTGCATGCAAACACAAAAGAGCCTACACAGGATTCAGCCCCTGCTGACTTTGCCCACAGAATGATGCTAAATCAGGAGGGATGGAACCAGCCGGCTTTGGAAAAAAGCATCCCTGGACGAGGTGGGTAGAAATGCCAGACAAGTTTGTAGGACAGTGACAGAGTTGTGTAGAGCCATGGGCTTCAGGCTTGAAAAAAACCCAGAGTCAATGCAGTTGGAAAGAGCTTCTGCTGCACTAAAAAACAATTAGCTTTTAATATTTTACATTCTTGGAAAGTAATTATGCCACCTTCAATTTGTAAATTATTTTCTTTAATAATGTTATTATTCCTTATTATTACAATTCCTTATTGTCCCTGCTTTCTGCAGGGGGGTTGGACTAGATGACCTTTAAAGGTCCCTTCCAACCCAACACATTCTATGGTTCTATGATTCTATCCAATTAGAAATGCCTGTTAAAAGATGGCTTACTGTAAAGATACAACCAGATAAACATATTTGTGGCAACAGGAAGAACCAACTGCTCATTACGTGTCTAATTTGTATGGCAGAACAGTGCTATGACAAAAATTTCTTACACCTCCAAATTGCTGATGCTCTATTACACATGCTAATGGAGACTTGGGAAGGTAATGTACAGCTTTAATTCCTTTAAAATGAAGGCATCACCTGTGGTTTTGGGTGGTAAAACAAATGTCTAGCTGTTGAGTAAGATAATACTTCTGTCTGCATAAATGTCAGGTTGAAGTGGGTGAGGGAGTGCTCAGTAAAGACAGAAGGTGCTAGAATTATAATTTTGGGGGTTTATCTAACCCTGTCACTGTAGCCAGATGCACGGCTGCATTGTGTAAAGCAGGACAGAGCTTAAAAGTCATTAGGATCTTTTGGCTTTAACCACTAAGAGTCTTTGAAAAACATGAAAATAATATCCAGTGTCAGAGTACGGGTTGTATGGAGTCCGTAAGCACTGTAACAGAAGGACTGTCACAATTAAAGATGAGCAAGAAAGTGGCACTACTACCTAAAAAAGCTTTCTGAAGATGTCTCAGCAATGAAAAGCAGTGACTTGAAGACTAACTGGGAGCAGCTTGCAGCAAACGTCTTTCTGTATGAGCTGATGCAAAGTGCACTCAAACCAGCTCTGGTTTTATGGATGCAGCTTCTGCCAAGGCTTAGCAGGAGGAGTTTTTCTTCACTGAAACCAGACAAATAATCAGCTTTCAGATGCTGGATGTGATTTTCTTGGATGCGTTGATCTTGATTTGGAGATACACCTCAAATGAGCCTTTGCAATGGAAGTTAAAGAGCCCAGAACCCTGGTGCCTTTTATTTATTTATTATTAGCATCATTGTACAATTTATTTGCTCAGATGTAAGTGTTTATTCCAGGTAAATGGGGTAACCTTGGAGAACCACGGTGATCATATAGTATGCATTAACTCTGTGCATTGTGCCACTCGGATTTACTTCAGAAGTTTCTACATCACCTTTGCTGAGATGATCACAAAAATGAATTGCATTGGTCTCCCAGATGAAGGTGAGTTAGCGTTTCTCCCATTTTCCATCTGAATCCAGTGGGCCATCAGGACTCCAGAGGAGACAGCTTGCGTGCAAACCTCTGGTCAGCTCCCTGAGCTCTCAGCTCCCTGGGAGGTGCTGAGAGCTGCTGCCTCGCGGAACGGAGAGAAGTTTAAAAAGGAGCAGTGAGAGAGTGGGAAAGACAAAATTGCACAAAGCTTCTTCCTCACCCTCTCAAATGAGCTTTAACATCCACTGACCTTGGATCAGGCATGCAAACCTTTCACACATCCAGAAAGGAATTACAGACCATACGATGAGCTGTTGTGAGGCAGAGAAGCTGTCCTAGATAAACTATTCCAGCTGTTTTCACAAGGAAGAGCTACTGCAGATATTGCAGCTCTGGCAGGTAGCTGGATTGGACACTCCCTTCACATTCATTGTCATTTGGCCCTGATCTTAAATTATCATGTTATTTGTCATAATGGACAAAACCAGTATTTTTTTTTAAGCACATCATTTTTACCAGTAGATTTTCCTGATGCAGAAAATTTTCTAGATGTCCTGACTATTGCCAGCATCATGAGGGTGCATGTGCTCTCCCAAGCAGGCTGTGACATAGAGAAAGCAAATTTAAAACAGTGCCAAGGCAGGGTATCGACCTGCCTCACCACAAGATCGTTCTCTTTCCCTGGGGCAACTCCAAAACAGAGCAAGTTACTCCTCTTCCCTGCAGAGGCACAGCATGATCATCAGCAGCTACACTGCTGTCATTGAGATAACCCAGCCGTGGTTGACTCTCATCCATTTGTTAAACCAGAGAGAGCAGGTTCCAGGAAAATAGTTTTCTCAACTTCTTTTTTTTTTTTTTTTTTTCCTTTTCATCACACCAGAAGCAGGGCAAGCTGGCTCGGGGCAGCCTGGGGCACCAGGAGCAGTCAACGATCACAATGATCCCTTCAACAACATCCGAAATGAGAGCTGGACGATACACTTGGCAGAAGAAAGGGTGGTGGTGGAACAGAAGCATCTCGAAAGGGTCCTTAAAAGGTGTCAGTTCAGAGAAGGATAAAAGCTTTATGTTATCAAGGCAGAAGAGAAAGGAGGAACTGTAGGGAAGGGATCCCCTGTGGGGATCACGAGGTGAAGACAAAATCGAAATCCAGCCCAAGAGAGACTCACAAATCGCAATGAATGGAAAAGGACAAACACTACCTTTTTATCCTCTCTCACATACAAAGCAGAAGGTGAAAGAAGGAAAAAAATTAGATACATCAGTTTCAAAACGTAATAATTTCATTTAAAAACTCAATATAACATGAATTTAAGTTAAGCTGCATCTGTTACCTCTTCTTTTTTTTATCCCAATGGATTGAAGAAATGGCTGGTGATTTGACTGACAGCAACAATGGGGACTTTCAGAAAATGAGAAAAACCTACACCACTCCCCATCCCAGCACTTGCTAAGGGAGAGGAGTAGGAGAAGGCACCCAGAAGAAAGCTGGCCTAAAGCCACCAGGAAAATGTATGTGATCCCATGAAACCATCCTTAGCAACACCCCACTTAACAAGTTCCTGCCCAATAATAAAGCTTCTCATTACCTCCTCATCCTGCCCAGGGCCACTAAAG
This sequence comes from Dromas ardeola, assembly GCA_013398915.1. NCBI lineage: Eukaryota > Metazoa > Chordata > Aves > Charadriiformes > Dromadidae > Dromas > Dromas ardeola. The sequence goes on along the minus strand of VYZM01004706.1, from coordinate 34,641 downwards.
GACTTTACGGTTCTTTGGGATGCGTCCCTGATTTATCTGCCTTCTTCATAGAAAACACACATGTGTATACTAAAATGTGAAATTTCATCAGCCTCATAATACGGAGGTGGATCCTTTTGTAACCTCATGAGTAGAAGAGACTGACTTGTATCAGGTTATACTTGAAAAAAGTGCCTTCACTTGCAAAGTATCTGGGAACGCAAAAAGACAGCTGAGAATGAGACTTTTCTTACCTAGCTCCTCCTAAAACGAGATGGGATGGTAGCAGAGCTAGAAAGGTCGCTTCAGTTCACATGTTCACAGCACAAAGCCTCTGCGTGTGTTAATTGTGCCTCAGACTTAAGTATTTACGCCATAGCATGGCACTGAGCGGGAGAAGACAGGATTAGCAGGAGGCTTTCCTCGGTTGGACTCTTTCATCATGGATCTGGCAAAACGAAGAGTCCATAGCATATAATTCAGTGTCTTTTTGGCACATGAAAAAGGTCAGTGCTCACTGTGATAATCTGTAGTGGATGGTGAGCATCGGTTTCCAGGGCTGGGAATTCAAGCTCTTCACTTGTGCCCACGTAAAGTGACTCCCTTTTTACCAAGTTATTCTGCAGAGAGCTATGACTCAGACTTTGTGTTTACCCAGCAGAGATACAGACTTTTATGCTGGAAAGTGCAAAGGAAACAGGCTTTTCTCACATGGCTTTGTTCTGTCTTCAACCCCAGCCAGTCCCAAAACTCACGTGCCACAGCACAACGTGGAATTAACTTCACTCAGGGATTTTTTTTCTTCTTTTCTTGTAGTTGTTCTTGTTCTTCCTCGTGTTCCCTAACCATTTTCCACAGGGACAATATTTCCCATTGGACAGGGAATTTTTTTTAAAAATGCCTAATGACATGTCTTGCTCAGGGGAAACTTCCATGTGCCTGAAGTCTGGCCAGCTACACTCTGCAGCTCATTAAACGAAGGTTTTATGCCACTTTTCTTAGGGGAACAATTTACTGATATAACTGGCTAGTTCAATACATGCTGTAGAGCTCAAAAAAAACCCCATTTTTTTTGTTTTGTGGCCACTAGATGTCAGAGCACGGTGATACAGGGGTATCCCATGAGGACCACAGAGCCTAGCACAGCAGCTGAGGCTGAGCCAGACTCCTCAGCTCAGCACAGGGATTAGAAACATTGAGCTTTAGATAGATAGTTCTACATGATGAATATTTAAAAAAAAATAAAAAATGAGGGGAGTTAAAAAGTAAGGAGAGGTCTTGTACTCCTTGGTATCCGCAATCCATCTTCTTCCTGCTCCACGTGGTGGTTGCTGCCTCCTGAGGCTCCACGGAGAGGGTGTTTGCCTGCCAGCATTTCGCTGCTTCCCACCTATGGTGGAAAACGTACATCCCCAATATATAGTTTGATGTCAAATCCACGTTCAGAAATGCCTCTTTTTTTTCTACCCAGGTGCTTACATTGGCAACCATCAAGGTTGCTGTTAAGTGCTGTTGGCTCCTTAACAATACGGTTTCATCTCAGTGTCATACACAATTTGGATTAGGAACTGGCAGTGTTTTCTCAAGAAAAGGCTCCAATCTCCATTGGGATTTCTGCTCTTTTGCATTTTATGTAAGCCACTTATGCTTGGATCTGATGATGGGAAGTGTACAGGATCCTTCTCTTTTTAAAACAAGATTAGTTTAAGTCCAGCAGGAAGAGCTTAACTTTGGAAGAATCTATACTTAGAATATTTTCCTTTTGCGTGCAGCTGAGTGTATTTCCAGATCCATCAAGCGTCCGTCACACTGTGGACAAATACAATACATAGCCCACCTTGAAAGTCATTCCAAAGGCAGAAGGAAGGCAAGAAAAGAATAATTGCCTCCAACAATCACAAAACTCTTCCTTCCTCCGAATGCAAATATACCTTGTTTGACAGCGCAGTTGTTGATCTACTTTCAATATTTTGTTGTGAGTGCTAAAACTAGCCCATAGAAACACAGAAACTTTGAATAATTTCAGTTAGAAGGGACCTCTGGAGATACCAGCTCCTAAGTTAGATCTAAAATAAAAGTTAGATCAGGTTGCTCAGGGCCTTGGCTGGTCCAGTTTTCAATATCTTCAAGGAGAAAGATTACCTGACCTTTTGGGTCAACTTGTTAAGTGCCTGGTTAGCCATGTAGTGTGAAAAACCTAAAAATTGCTCGAACTAAGTATTACAAAGAAGGACTGATTCAAATAGAAATAAACCATTTGGTGGCATATGAAAAATAAGAGATTTTCACCTCTTCAAGAATGTATCAATTCCAAAGGCCTCAAATGGGAAATTTAGCGTTGTCAGCAGCACAGAGCTATAACTTTTATAATTTAAAAAAAAAAAAAAAAGTTAATTCAGCACATACTCATGTTTCAGTTCTTCTTGCTGCTCTTTCTTTTGATCTGGTCAAATAGTTGTAGAGAATGAAATTTACAGTCTCCAGTGGTAATATTTTAAAGACCAAAAGCACATTAACAAATCTTCTTCTCCTCTTTAACAGAAAGGGGCTTCAGGATGTGATATTCCAGAAAAACAAAACAGTTCCATTTTTGCTTAACTGAAATTAGGTCGATTTTAACTTCTGATTTTTATTCTTGTCTTTGTGGTTATAGTTTTCCAGATGGATTTTCCTTCTACTTATTGTACATTATTTCTCAGTGCTGTGATGAATAATAAAAACTACAGTTGCTTGTGCAACAAACAGTAAGACACAGCAGAATAAGTCTAATCTTTAGACATTCTTATTTCAGACTTCCACGAGCCCTTCAAAATCAGCCACGCATAGAATAAGATGGTCAAACAGCATCAAAGATGTGAACACGTGAAATTTGGAGGCAAAAACATAATCACACAATGATCTTTAGATGGGTCATAAGTAGTGGAGATGATGTAAAAGCTGAGGTCACATCCACTTCAAAGTGACCTCATCAAGAGGTTAAATGTCATCTTTCACACGATCTTGTGATTTAACCAGTGCTCTATCACTACTTTTACGTGCATGATCCTAGCACTCTGGTTTTCATATACCAAGCCACAGGTTTGACCTTCAGGCTGCTCACAGTGTTTTGGAGGTTTCTGGAAAAGAATAAGCTCTTTCCTTTGTGAGAAGATGTGGAGCACGGTACGGGTGAACAGGATCACAGGATCTTTTCTCCATTGTTAGGGGCGAAACACACTGTCATTACTAGCTGCAAAGAGAAGCAGCTCTTCTGCAAGCAGAGCAGGTCCCTAGCCTACCAATTCACAAATATAAATGCTTTAGGAAGGAAAAGCACCATGAAAAGCATTTGAATTATCCTACTGCCGAGGAAAGAAAAATCCTTATGTAGCAGACACAGGTTGAAGACTGTTGCTGGACCAGCAGCGCCATTCACACAAGGTCCATTTTGATTTGTTTCTAAAGTTCAAGGCTTCAGAAGCAAATGCCTGACTGGCACAGAGATGTAGGCGGTGGATGGGACACTGGCAACCACAGGCAATCTCAGGTTGCCTACAGCTATCAGAAGCGAATGCCCAGCTCCGTGCTCTGTGCTCGGCGTGGTATACGCTGCTGGATGGAGAAGCAGTTTGTCTTAGCGTTACTGCAATTATGTCAGGGAGCACGCATGCTAATTAAATACAGACTTAATGGGCATAGTTAATAAGACACTGAACAATGACAATGTGCACAGACAACAACAAGTTCAGGCTGAGTAAGCAATTGAACTCCTGCTTCTAATGCGATGGTGTATAAAGGGTCCAAGCAGGGATTAAATACTCCTTCAGCTGGGAACTGTGCAAACAAATAAGAGAAAGAGAATCCCTCTCCCGAGTTCACCACCTTGAGCAGTGCCTTGCCAATAGCAGTATCATTTACAGCTGAGACTTGGCCACGTTTTCCAGGTTAATAAGCAGGGAAGCAGTATTCGGTATTAGCTGAATTTTGCAAGAAATCTGGAAGCTGGCACTTAAGAGAAAAGCACTGGCAAGCAAAATGCAAAGGAACGGCTTATAATTTAGAAACCAGTCATCGTTTAATAAGAACCAAAAATCATATTAGGTTATGATATGACCAACTGATAGCCCAGGGAGAGCAGGTACTGCAAAAAAGAGCACGGAGTGGCACACGCTATGGCATTTAAGGGAGAGGGACCTGGGAATCATGGTGGACAAGAAGTTGACCATGAGCCAGCAATGTGTCCTTGTGGCCAAGAAGGCCAATGGCATCCTGGAGTGCATTAAAAAGACCAGGGCCAGAAGGTGGAGGGAGGTCATCCTCCCCCTCTGCTCTGCCCTGATGAGGCCACAGCTGGAGTACTGTGTCCACTTCTGGGCTCCCCAGTTCAAGGACAGGGAACTAGTGGAGAGAGTCCAGCAGAGGGCTATGAAGATGATCAAGGGAATGGAGCACCTCTCTTAAGAGGAAAGGCTGGGAGACCTGGGTCTGTTTAGCCTGGAGAAGAGAAGACTGAGAGGGATCTCATCAATGCTTATCAATCGGTAAAGGGCGGGTGTCAAGAGAATGGGGCCAGGCTCTTCTCGGTGGGGCCTGGCGACAGAACAAGGGGCAACGGGCACAAACTGGAACACAGGAAATTCCATCTCAACATGAGGAGGAACTTCTTTACTTTGAGGGTGGCAGAGCCCTGGCACAGGCTGCCCAGAGAGGTGGTGGAGTCTCCATCTCTGGAGACATTCCAAACCCTCCTGGACGCGTTCCTGTCCAGCCTGCTCTGGGTGACCCTGCTCTGGCAGGGGGGTTGGGAGAGATGATCTCCAGAAGTGACTTCCAACCCCTACCATTCTGTGATTCTGTGATTTAAGTAATTAAAAATAAATATTGGAAAGAGGGAGTTTATTTCAGGACAAAGATAGTACAATTTACTTTTTCTTCTGTTAAACTCACGGAATATTATTGCAGAAAGGTGTGACAAGAGAAGGAAAAATCCAAAAGTCGCTTTCAGGAGACACCTGCCTGTGCAGCGGGTGAGGAAGGTGGAAGCCCAGGAGCGCCCAGCCCTGGGAGCGTGGTGGGATGGTGGGGCAATTGCTCCTTGCTCGCTCCTCGCTCAGCCCTACCTCACTGCTCACCCCCCCTGCCCCTCTCCTCAGGTCACATCCCCACGCTGGCACATCCCTCTGCCTGAGCTAGAGCCACCTGGGGCATCTCCCGGAGAAAAGTCACTGCAAGCATGGGCAGTACAACTCCACCTGTGTTGTAAGCGATGTCACGTCTCGAGTGAAAAGCCCCAGTGGTGGAATAAAGCTAGAGAATGAAACTTCAAGTTAATGGCAATACATTTGATCCATTTTCCTATCAGCCTACTACTTCTGTCCAGATCTTGTGCTCCATCTCCTTTTCCCTTTCTCGTTTTAAAGAGGCAACTGGACAGATCCCAAGGTCAATACCGCTGACTCCCAAATTAGCTTTTCCTTTGGACCCATGCAAATTATGTTGCTTGGATCTCCAGCGCTCTCGCCACAGGCTGCTAGGGCTGTCCTAGCCATGGAACACCCAGCTCCATGCTCCATATTCACTGCCAGATGGAGACAGAGATAGCTTGTCTTAGCATTACTGCAATCAAGTCATAAAGCAGAGTCCAGTACAGGAGAGCTGGTGTCCTAGCATTTAAATTTAATCAGAAGAAGGACATGAGGAATCGCTCTCTTAATCCTAGTAAAAAATATACTCAATGCTCCATGAAATCAAGGCATTTGATGTGCATCTTTATTATAAACAGTCAATTTGCTCATTCCTTTAGTCCTACATCAAATTCACTGTTCCAGCTGTCACCATTTAATATTTTTTAGAAAATAGTTTATGGAATACAAGCACAAAAATACGGTCAGACAGAGTGTTACCCTCTAGCACCCCAAAACTCTGCAGTTAACATAAAGCCACGGAGGTCCATCGAGCAGGGGATTTGCCTTGTATCTTAGAGGTTCAGGCTCCGGGAGATGATGGGGAGATGATTATGTTACAGAAGCACCATGTGAAAAACATGAGGTGTCACAAGTAGCCTGGAGAGCGATTTTTACCCTTATGGGCTTAATGACAAGCAAAGGCTGTTAGATGCACTCTAAAAATTCCTCCCTGCTCTTTGCGGGTCCCCGCAGCGTGCCACAGCAGACACGCACCGAGGACACGCCGTCTCGTGAAATCCTGCCTTTCTCAGAAGGTGGAATCAATTAGCACGTAAGATGTGTGCTGAGGGAGAAAAAGCCTTGCTGCGAACACCCGACAAGAGAGGCATCGGCTGGGCTGTTTGCTCACATGGAGCCTGTTAGTTACACAAACACCGGGGAAGGAGATAGTATTACAGGTGAAATCCTGCAGTTCTCCTAATGAAAGTGAATTTGTTTCCCTTCCTGTTTTTCCTACTTACCCCTACTATTTGGCCGTTGTTAGGCTGTGGCATGTCCACTGGTTGAATGCCAGTTTTCTCCCTCCCATTCGGCATTTTCTCTCTTTCCAACTGATTTTAACTCAAAGAAACTGCAAAAGAAATATTTTGTCTTTTCTTGGGAGCAACAACCAAGGAAGCTGGCTTTGATGCAGATGAGGGCTGTTTCGAGAAACAGCTGGGGAAAAGAAACCCTGAGAAATCAGGTTAAAAATGGCAATTTGGGAAAGCAAAGCATGCTTTTTCAGTTTGCATTTTCCAATGATCTTTAAGCTTCCCACTTACATTTATCTTCCTGAGTTTAAGAAGGAAGCGGTGTTACCAATACTGAAAAAGTAAAGTCTTTCAAAGAAAGTCCCGAATAGTAACCTCTGGGGAGGGAAGACTTGCTTTACTCAGAAAGAGCATAACCTAAACAGTGAACATTCCTTTTAATGCAAAGCTGAGGAATGAAATCCTCTTCTCCACCAGAGGATCTTGTGATGAACAAATATTAATTCCTGCTGTCTGATTTGGTGACACCCCTAAGCACTACTCAATCCACGTGAGCAGTAAGACACGAAGTCAGCATTAAATTCACAGAATCACAGAATGGTAGTGGTTCATCTCGTCCAACCCCCCTGCCAGAGCAGGGTCACCTAGAGCAGGCTGGACAGGAACGCGTCCAGGCGGGTTTGGAATATCTCCAGAAAAGGAGACTCCACAGCCTCTCTGGGCAGCCTGTTCCAGTGCTCTGGCACCCTCAAAGTAAAGATGTTTTTCCTCATGTTGAGATGGAATTTCCCGTGTTCCAGTTTGTGACTGTTGCCCCTTGTCCTGTCACCGGGCACCACGGAGAAGAGTCTGGCCCCATCCTCTTGACACCCACCCTTTAGCTATTGATAAGCATTGATGAGATCCCCTCTCAGTCTTCTCTTCTCCAGATGTGGCCTCTCCAGGGCAGAGTAGAGGGGGAGGATGACCTCCCTCCACCATGCTCTTTTAATGCAGCCCAGGAGACCATTGGCCTTCTTGGCCATAGGGGCACATTGCTGGCTCAAGGTCAACTTGTTGTCCACCAGGACTCCCAGGCCTCACTTTCTTATTTGGAAGGATGGAGTCCACGAGCAAGGAGAGATAATCTCAGCCTTAATGGGGAACAGTGGTTTTCCACTCCGCCAGATTGACATCTTACTTCCTAAAACTCGGGAGCTGACAGTGAATACACCAGGCACGATCTCTGCCCTAGCATCCTGCTGTCAAGTGACCCAGGTGCTGCGCGGAGGTGGTGTATGGCACGAGCTGACACAGAGAGAGTTCATCCAGGAAAGACTCTTCTGAGATGCTGACAAAAAACTCTAGATCAAATTTTCAGATCATGGCTACTTTTAAAAAGATTTATATATCGAAAAAAAAGTGCAGATTTTTCAGGATCAAGGCACATCTTAATTTTAATTCTTTAAGTGAGAAGCAACAGTTTTTCAAACAAACCCCACCATTTTAAGATTGGGAAGCAGCACATTCTTATTTCTTAGCCTTGAAAACAACTAAACTGTTTCTAGCCACGCCATTTTTTTAAAAGTACCCTGAAGTGGACAACCAGCGTGGGCAATACCAATTCAAAGGGCCGACATCTGCAACAAGAAATAGCAAATAACTTTAATAATCACTAGTAGTACCAAGCAAATCAAACTGCATTGCTCTGACTTGTAAAAGGCTGGGAGCAAGTATGGTGGAGAACCCTGAAATGCTTCTCTCACCACAGAAATACAAAGACTAGTAGTTTGCTTGCTTTTTTTTTTTTAAAAAAAAAAACTATACAAAGCCTGCCATAATTTGAAAACTCCACAGGATTTTTTTCTCTGAGTTATCAGCATGAGTGACATTGACCTTAATATCACTGCATTTAAGCTTCAGTCTTTCAGGCAGCAAGGGGAAGAGCAGAGTCTCTTGAAGAGAAACCAAGAATTGTAAATTTCAATACAAAAGAAGAATACATTAAACGGAATTTATAACACAAGCTCTTTTTATCCCTTCAGCTCTGTAACACACAGATATGATGAGACTTGGGCGAAATCAAACTGAAATGGGGGCATGAGATCCACTCTCCTTTACGCAGGATACATGCACAAAATGCTTAGGCTCTTGAAGGAACAGGATGGGTTAAAAATAGAAACCATCTCTTAAAATTTGAGTTACCTGCAAGGACTGGGGTTGAGCTGCGCATTTACAGAGTCTGAGTGAGAGCTGAAAATGGAGCAGGAAAATGCTGAGTTTTTTTGTTCTGTTTTGTTTTGTTTTGTTTGGGGCAGTGGGGATGGGCTGCTTGTGTCTAAATGGGTGTCTAAAAAACAAAGGGATATGAAGGAGGGACCAGCCAAAACCACCCCAACTCAGACACACAGTTTGGGTCAGAAGAGGTATCACTAATTGTACGTATTGTTTTTCCCTGAAATGAGGAACATTCTCCACCAATCTGACAACTCTTGTTGCTCCGCAGAGTATGGACTCCAAAGAAGGAGCTGCTTGAACCTACAAGCAACCAAAGTGCAAGTCTCTGCAGTAAATAAAATTTCAACTAATTACTCCGCTATAAACACATTTGCTTTTAGTGACAGATCAGAGGTTTTGAAACGTTTGGAAGAAAGACTTCCCCTTCCTCCCAGAGCTTTGAAGCCGTATTGTCCACTTGTTGAAAATATGAAAATATGAGCCATGTTCTTCATATGACAATGCAGGAGGAACAAAAGGAAATGAAAAAAATAATATCAACTCAGCACCATAATTTCAGAACATTTTGGCATATTTTATTGTTTCCTCTTAACCTCCCTCTCCTTCTTATCTCATGTATGGGCGCATCTATAGTAATGTTTTAAATGAAAAGCGATTTACTGAGCCAACTGCACCTTTCTCTAGGGAGTTCCCACTGGAATTCCTGATAACACCAAACAATGGAACTTTTTTCAAAGAGTTACAAAGCATAATGAAAATGACATAAATTATCATCTAGAAATTTCATTCCTTTGAATGCATTTTTCCTTCATTATTCATAGCATTTTTTCTTCATTATTCATAGCATTTTTTCTAGAAAAACAAGCCATGATAGACCTTTCCACAGAGTAACTTAGTTAAGACAAAATATTAGCAAAAGTGGGATCCCTCATTACTACCATTCTATATTTCTATTTTAAATTGCTTTCTATAAAACAAACATTTAGGGAGCTGAGTGACTCAGGATCCAAAGCAACCAATTAAAATGGTAGCAGAGAGGACAAAGATTAAGTTAGTGAAGGCTTGACTCAGCTGTCCATAAATTGCATGTAGTACCTCTGGAGATGCCCTTGGGTATCCCACAAGACTCCTCTAGGAAGGGGTAAGTCCCTTGAAGACCACCTGTCATAGCTGCCCACCCATGGGGATGCCCTGGGTACCCCAGGGAATTTCAAATGGCACCTTGTATCTGAGCACAGGAAATTCAGTCAAGCCCTTCGTGTCCGCATTAAAGGCATTATATTATGCAGAAAGAGCCATAGAGAAGTTTTAATTTGTAGTCTAATTTTTAAGACCTGAAAAATGGTAGACTTTATCATTATAGAATCATAGAGTAGTTTGGATTGGAAGGGACCTTTAAAGGCCATCTAAGTCCAACCCCCCTGCAATGAGCAGGGACATCTTTAACTAGATCAGGTTGCCCAGAGCCCCGTCCAACCTGGCCTTGAATGTTTCCAGGGATGGGGCATCTACCACCTCTCTGGGCAACCTGTGCCAGTGTTTCATCACTCTCACTGTAAAACATTTCTTCCTAATATCTAGTCTAAATCTAACTTCTTTAAGTTTAAAGCCATTACCCCTTATCCTATCGCAACAGGCCCTGCTAAAAAGTTTGTACCCATCTTCCCTGTAGATCCCCTTTATGAATACAGAAGATTAAGCTGATGTGGAAACTGGTGCCAAAGCACAATGGTAATATTCCTCCTATATGTAAGTGTGGATTTATGGATACTTGGAAATGTATGTAAATAACAGATTGACCTCCAAAATGTAAATCCTGAGCCCCATCCATGCAGGTAAATCAGTGTGTGGAACAAATTTGTGCTAATGTTCTTCATTTAGTTAGATAGGAGATGGAGGAGTGTAGTTGCTCTAACCTGTTCCTGTCTTTCCCTCAAAGCCGTGCCGTGTCTCAGGGATGCCACTGGAAGCCTAAGGGAGACAAAGGGGAGACCTACCAAGATCAAAGGACTCTATTGCTCTAGATAACTACCTGAAAGGAGGTTGTAGAGAGGTGGGGGTCGGTCTCTTCTCCCAAGTAACAGGTGATGGGACAAGAGGAAACAGCCTCAAGTTGTGCCAGGGAAGGTTTAGACTGGATATTAGGAAAAAATTTTACAATGAAAGAGTTATCAAGCATTGGAACAGGCTGCTCAGGGAAGTGGTGGAGTCACCATCCCTGAAGGTATTTAAAAGACGAGTAGATGTAGTGCTTAGAGATAGGGTTTAGTGATGGTTTTTGTCAGCGTTGGGTTGATGGTTGGACTCGATGATCTGAAAGGTCCCTTCCAACCTAGGCAATTCTAAGATTCTATGATTCTTTGACTCTGTGTGGCACATCTTGGTGGAAAATATGGAGTCATTGCCATGTTTTAGGATTCATTGCCTAATTTAGGTGCCTAACTTACCTACATGGTGGTAAAATCAAGTCCTCCACCCTCTGCCGGGGTGCCCCTAAGAGGGGAACGACGAGCTGGGGGATCCCCCTGCCTGGAGGAGGAGGTCCCGGCCTTGAAGAGCCATTGAGGGTTTTGCTCAGCCCGGCTGCTCGGCAGGCGGATGGATGGCTGCACATCCTGGACAGATGCAGGCAGAGGGGGTCCTTCAACTGGAGGAGACACGGACCCCATTTTTGGGGGGTTCTCTAGCAATTTGATTAGTGCAGAAAGGGGGACAGGCCTAAAAGTGTGGGTGTGGGTTTGCTAATACTATGCTTGTAATTTCTGGCTTCAGTAGAGAGATTAACCAGCCCAAGAAAGCAGGATCAGTGTGGGATTTAGGCAGACCAAATCCTATCCCAGGTTTTATGCTGTTTTGATTTCTTTAGTCTCCTGCCAGGCCAATACACAGATCTGCAGGAATCCCTCTTCTTCCAGCTTCACACACGCTCACAAATGCCAAAATTAACAAATCAAGATTGCATTTAATTCCAGATGAGCACATCTGAATTGCTGTGTCTTATGATAATATTTTGCATCTTATTCAGAAGAAATCCATGCATACTTAAACAACTAAGCAAAACATTTCAAAATCAATTTCTAGCTCACATCTCTGTTCCTGAATCCAAGACTATGCATGAGTTCTCCCCCTCTCTCCCCGGTCAGCATCATCTGGTGGAAGGGGGAATTAAGGAATTGGGCTCCAATAGTGTCAGGCAATGGGAGAAAGTGACTGCAGCTCACTCCCGGGTGAGACGTGGGCATCACGGCGCTGATGGGACTGGGACCCTTCCAGAAGGACCACCATAGGCACTGGTGGAAGTGCAGGGGTGAAAGCTGGGGTGCCCAGGGGGGCTGAGCAATGCATTCATGGCCATTGGGGAGGTGACCATGAATGCCACCATTCACCACCAGGTGATCCCATTATGTTGTGGGGTCCCCCATCCTTTACGGACGGCGGTCCCGGGGCTCGGCTGCAGCTGCACAGGAAGACTGCAGCAGAGAAGGTCATGGCACAGGCGGGGCCTGCGCTCAAGGATAATTTCCTAACCATTGCACCCTCCTTTATTGTTTTCAGTGCTTCTTCACCATGCCGATCTTCTATTTTTCAAAGGCAGGTGCAGCATAGCAGGGTCTCCCTGGGACTAACACAGGACGGCTCTTGCCGAAGCTCAGACCTGACCTGCGCCGGCTCTAAGTCATTTCAGACGGATCGGAGGGGAAGACCTGGCAGTAATTCAAGAGGTTCGAGTTCCTGGTTGTGGAAAACCACCCTTGAACATTTCGTTTAAACACCCCCCCTCCCTCCCCAGCCTTCCCTCTCCAACCATTGTAAAGGAATAGCAAAGCCAAAACTGTGGAGTTTCTTAAAAATAGCTCCCTTGTACTGCGGACTATGAGAAATGCTAGGCAAATCACCAAGTGATGAAGACCTAAATCCCTAAGAGCTTATACATATGCATTAAAAAGAGGGGTTTGAATGTCAAAATAAATAAATATAAAGCTGATTTTACACTACAGGATTATGCTTGGGAGGGAAGGTTTTCCTCCTGTCTTACACAACCAAACTTCAAAAGAAAACTCCCTGTGAAACGCTACTGGGTTTCTGCAGGAGTGCAGACAGATCTTGTTGGGCAGGACAAAGCTTTTTTTCATTTGGAGGGAAAAACCTCCATTTGGAAGATTTGGAAGCAATTTCTGGTCTCCCATTTGCAAAGTGCAAATCAGGACAGTTTGTAACAACACAGAGCTATTGAGATGCGGGGAACTATTTACATAAGTAAGGTAAGCAGGATTTGACCCAGCCCCCTGAGCCTTGCAGATAGCATTGTCCTGTCAATTTTCACTCCCTACAGCAATGAAGCCAGATAAATGGCTTCCTGCCATATGGCATCACCTTTTTTACAAGAGATCATGTGGACGTTGCCATTGGCCTCTAGATGCTTTGGAGGGAAGATCCCACTTCGCTTCACAACATCAATTCCAAAATGTTTTCCAAATCTGCCATGTAGCATGAGTTCTCTGCTGAAATATATAAAGATGTCCTAGGTAAGGGTACCAGGAAAAAGAAGACTTGTGTGTGCTCATTGTGAGGTTCCGTGTCTTCAGCTCTCCCCACTCGGCAGGACAGAGCTCTGCATGTGATCTGTGTGATCGCTCAGGCTCATTATTGCCTCTTTTCACCGGGCAAGGTTCTGTACGTGGTATTTCGAGCCATTTGTGATGACTTCAGCGACAGCAGATACCAGCTCAAGTTTTGAACAGCACCTTGCATCATAGGGCTTAGACCATCAAATGAACAAAGTTTAATAGCAGAGTTTAGCCTGTTAGTCAGGGAAGATCTAAGTATTTCTAAGACTGTCCTTTATCCATAGATAGAATCACAGAATCTTAGAATTGCCTAGGTTGGAAGAGAACTTTCAGATTGTCGAGTCCAACCATCAACACTGACAAAATCCATCACTAAACCATATCGCTAAGCAATGCTTTGTCTGATCCTCTACTGCCCCTCAACTAGAGACTAGCTAGCTGTGATGTGTTTCATGATCATGTTACACCAAAGAAGGTCAGAGAAAATAAACTGTATTATTCAAACTTGACTCAAGAAAAGTGCAAATCTCTAAGGAAAGCCCTCCTCCCCTTTTATTTATGAAACAAAACTCTAGAGTCTCACCCCTCAGGGAGGGATCACTTTATATTCTCACTGTAGGTAAAATTTACCCTGCCAAGAAGCAGCTGATAAACTCAGATCTCTCCTCACAGCGTGAGCTTCTTAATGCCTCTGCCTCATTTGTTCATCAGCACTTTATGAGAAAATAAACAAAAACACTGTCTGTTTGCCCATTGTCATCAAGGGCATCTGAACGCTTCCTGCCGGGAGAGGTGGTTGTACCACCCTCGGAGCAGAGGCGATCGCATCTTTCTTCTGCCTCTCCATTTACAATGGCCAATCTACAAAGCCGGAATCCCAGGGAGCTTAATCAAAAGCCAGAAGACACCCCAGGGTACATGTTATTGTCTAATAAGAGTAAGCAGTGCACATTGTTAGCACCAGCATCAGGCTAGCGTCAGCGTTCCTGCAAGCTCGGGCATCCCTGGGAGGAATCCTGCTGCTCTTACAGGGCAAGAATTACTACAGATGTAAAAAACCAGGCTATCACAGGCGTGCAATACATGATTTTTACCCTCTGGTAACAGTTTTCTCTCTCTCATTATTTTGGAAAGAACATTTATACTTTCTCCAGATCAGCTTATCAGCTGCTACAGTGAATCGGTTCCACACCGCCCCAAAATATCCCATGGAAAAGACGGAGGACCACAGCGGTGTTTAGGTTAAAACCCACCGGTTTCATTGCAAGTGCACTAGCCAATGTTTTAATGTATTTCTAAAGTGCAGTTCTGTGAGAGGCTCAGCGCAGCCCCTGCTATCCATCCCTCAAACAGGGATGCAGTAGAATGTGCAATTTCTGTATGGTCGCTGCAGTGGATTTTTCCCCAAGTGCCTTCTTTTCTTCTTCCCTGCTTTTTTGTGGTCTCTGGCATTTTTTTTGGCCATTGCTCCCTCTCAAATCCATATTTTTTTTCCTCTGCACTTGGTCCATTCTAACAGTCTTGTTTCTTCCTTGTTTTTAGCTTCTCAGCTGGGTAGATGTGGATTATTTGACCCCAATTCTGAGCCCGGAGCGCGAGTGTGTTGCAGAAGCGAGGGGCAGTGGGCATGGAGCTGCGAGACGTGCCGTTCCTGCGTGCTCTGCTCGCCTGGCGTCTCTCTGAGGAGATGAAGGGAACAGGTTTATACAAAAGATGGGTCATAGCACTTGTCTGTCTCCAGCCTTCACGTAAGGAGCAGCGTGGAAAAGGTGCTGGGGAGGGGATTCACAGCCCACAGGGAGCTCCTGTGCCCAGACAGAGACGAAACAAGGACCTGCTTCCACCGCTGCTCACTGTACACTAAAAATGAGAGAGAGGATGTACACATGCAACTGTAAGTGCTGAAATCAGGGGAAATACTCTGCTAAGTCCTATTTATACCATACTTAGGCAAAGGGAGAACTAAAAATCTCAGCATCTTCCCTAAGCATCCATTAAATGGTGAACACAGGGAAGAGGGGACGAAGCAGAAGAGACCTACAACCACATGGTCATTCACGGCAACTGAGTGCGGAGATGTGCGTTTGGTAAATGTGTTGTCCTGTTACACCGACACCACAGTGTTCCATCTCCTCCATCACCACAGCATGGGAAGATGCATCTCCAGCCCACACATTGGCTTCCACAGGTGGGAAACCTGTGGAGATGTGGAGAGCACTCTTCCTCCTAGAAGCACCTCCTGCAAAAAAGTTTTTTTCATTTGAAGTCGTTTCTAAAATGATTGTTTAAAGGATTTTGCAGTCTGCTTCACTGGGGAACTGGGACTCCTAGGCGGGTTTCAGATCTCCCTCTTTTAAAGTGTCGATAGGCTGGTACCAAGTGTTTCTCACATGAGATTTTTTTGCATTTTAACATTACAAAAAGGGTCCTTGAACTTTAAAATTCCTCCTGCTATCACCTACTAGCAGCCAAATTTGCATAAATATACCTAGAGACACACACACACACACAAAGATATAGTTATAAAAAAATAAAAAGAGCCCTAATAAAACTAACAAAAGCCAGGCGCAGCTCAGTGATTCTCACTGACTTGGTTTCTTGTACTGCCAGAGACCATTTTAAAAGGCAAATTCTCATCAGATATTGGGGAGGGAGGGAAGGGAAGGAAATTCATGACAGATTGTGCTGTGAATTCCTAAGCCTGGAGTTTTGTTTGTGATTTATCATTGCTAAGCCTTATCAACCACTGATTGAGTCTTTCCTCTCTCAGCCCTGAAGGGTGGCAGCCTCTGGTCTCCTGCAGTTCCCTCCCGGCCGACCAGCTTCTCTAAATGCTAATCAGATGATATGGACCCTTCTGTGATCTTGTGAAGGGCTCTATCAGCAGTTTGGTAGAAACACCGTCATGTAAAAATGATACTCCCTTGTCATCCCCGAGAGGTGTCTGCCAGGAAGCAGGGCAGAAACACAACATCAAATGGCTTGTATATTGTCAGCTCCTGCAGTTCTCCCTCTGATGTGATGAAGTGCGGACAAATACTTACCTGACATGGCTTGTTACAGAACTGGGGCTTCTGCAAAGAAAAGAGATGTTTTATAACTCATGAATTCCGTTTGCTTGTTCGCTAAACTGAATTAAATTCAGCCAAAAACTATGCTTTTTCCAGACAGGATAAATTTGGGGCCAAGGTCCTAGCAACTTTAGTTTTCTCATGGAAGATACCGTAAGCGTCTACAGGTAATAGGGCCAGCAATTGCCCAACACATAAGCAAGCATGGAAATGGTGCTGCTACCAACACAATCACGCAGCCAAACAGCTATTCCCCACTGCAAACTGCCAACCTAAGGGCAGAGGAGGAATTCGCTTCTCCTCTGGATGGGCAAAGCTTCTTGTGATGGGGATGTGGCTGGTACGAGAGGTATAAATGTGATCCTTCCATCACCAGCTGCTGTCTGAGCATGGAACAGAGGGTGGCCAAAGGCTCCTCAGGATCTCTGCGTCTGCCCAGTGCCTCCACCGTGTTGCATCCAACAAGGGCTGCCTCTGCCGTGTGTTATGGATCATAGAATCATAGAATCATAGAATGTGTTGGGTTGGAAGGGACCTTTAAAGGCCATCTAGTCCAACCCCCCTGCAGTAAGCAGGGACATCTTCAACTAGATCAGGTTGCTCAGAGCTTCATCAAGCCTGACCTTGAATGTCTCCAGGGATGGGGCCTCCACCACCTCTCTGGGCAACCTGTGCCAGTGTCTCACCACCCTCACTGTAAAGAACTTCTTCCTAATGTCTAATCTAAACCTGCCCTGCTCTAGTTTAAAACCATTGCCCCTCGTCCTACATGGATAGACTTGTCCAGGCACTGCCTGGGACACAGGTTCTCCAAGGACTTCTTGCACAGAGCGTGTGGGGCACTTTTCAGGGGCTCCGCCAAGCTCAGAGGGTTGTGGGTCCCAGTCGTGGGACCATACCAACATAGTTCCCATTGAACCAATATCTAAAATAATAATATATAAGATAGTCCAAATGCTGGGCACTACCTGCCCTTCCCTGCTCCTCTCCAGCCTCAGAGGAGGGTCTGGATTGCCCTCTGGGGCAACCGGGTTCCTGCGATAGGCCAGGGAGAGAGGAAGGCACCTTTTCAGGACTGGATCTCCCTCCAGAAACCTGCAGAGGCACCCGCACACAATTCACCCAAAGGGCTACAAGGGAAATGCTTCTCCAGCTGTGCAATGCTATTTTACTGTCCAAATACAGAAATGATGCAAAATGTAATTAATTCCTCTTTGGTATCCTTCCATTACTTCCTTTTGGTAACCTTCCATCCAGGTTAAAGCTAACTTGGCCTGTATCATTGCATATGCCAAAAAGCTTCAACACGGGGTCAGTCGAAAATCATTTATTGATTTGAGGTTGTTCAGTTGGCAAACAAAAGCCATCCCACCCGACACCCAAAAGCATCGTGACAGCCTTTGTTTGAGGAAAAAAACAACTACTTGAGTGACAATATGCCAGAAATACCCACCAACCGAGTCTGCTGATTTGAAGCTATTTGAAGAGAGAGACTGTCTTCTAAAAACGTGTCTTAGGAACACAGAGGGGCAGCCTCTAACCCCAGGCCCCGAGGAACCCATTCCCCAGAGCAGGTACCCAGCAGCAGGCTGCCCAAGAAGCATCTCACCCACAGACTGATGGTAGATACAGTCTCCGGGTGAGAAATATCACCGGGGGCTTCAGGGGCAGCACAGTGGCACCAAGCTACCCACGGTCACCATACATTATTGGAGTGGGGTGGTTCTAAACTCACTGCTTTGATTCATTAGCACCGAAGCGGCTTCAGATATTAATTAGCGCTGGCGCTGCAGGGCCAAGTTCAGTTCCCCAGGCTTTATCCAGAAGTGTAGGAGACTATGGAGATACAACCTGATACGTTTATCTTTGCGAAGCACGCTCTCTGCCTCAGTCGTGTGCCAGATGTAGTCACAGCTGCAGGAAGTTGTTTATCTGCCCCCGTGACCTTGCAGAAGTGTCGGGCGATGGCAAAATCATGTTTTTGTTGAGCATCTCTTCTCTTCAACTGGAAACTCTTCCCCATCAGTTAAAATATATTTTAAATTCTATAAGGAAGCCAAGCACTGATATTGCAGAGCTCTGGAATCCAGTTATATCCTTTACTGTCTGCTTGTTGTAAGAATTTATTTTGGGGAGATAGCTTGGTAAAGGCTCAGTGAAAATAATTAACAGTTTGAACACCTGTGGTAGCCACTGTTACTGGTGGCCTTTCTAAATCTCCTAAGTCTGGGTGTTTATTGCTCTTATATCTCCACATTTTATAGAAACTTATTCTATCAGGTGAGACATACTGTGACATTATTTTGGAGCATAAGGAAGATCCTAATTAGCTTTTATCTGGGTTTTTCAGGACGCCTGGGGCACACAGGCACTTGGTGCCTCTGGGATTTCACTAAGAGGTGAATTCACTGAATCCTCCTGGGTCCCTCTGAAAATTTTAGTCTTTACAGTTCTCCAATGGAAAAAAGATACCGTGTGTCAGATAATTTTGTCAAAATAAATTCACAGCTGCAAACGACGGAGCAAGCGCATTTGTCAGTAGAACTAGATACTAATATACATTGATTGATCAACACTGTGGTGTAAGTGATAGTCCTGAGCATGGGAGAAAAAGGATTAAGCAAAATACAAGTGGTATGTATCCATCAGCCTTATCACTCAGGAGAAAAAATAACAGTGTCATTAGCTAAGTTTCCAAAATAGCCCAGTTTCCTGCTTGAAAGTCAATCCTTCAGAAACAGGTTAAGCCTTCATTTTGTTATGACATGCTGGTAAAGTCACAAGGGTGCCTTTGGTCTTTTTCTGTCAACATCAACGTGCTAAGTGAAAATCATTGTTCAAATGGAAAAATACTTGGTTGGCTCATAATACATTATAATTATCAATGTTTCTTCTTAGGCAAACAGCAGTTGTATCACAGAAACCTCTTGTTTACCTGAAAAAAAGTGAGTACAAGAATTTGTTAATGCTTTGTTTTCATTTTTTCCTTCTCCTTTAAATCACTTCATTTGAGTCAAATTAACATATAAATTTTAGTAATTGTTTATCTTTGGCATTTTTAGAATAAGCAATGCAATCAAGAGTAATCTAGTCACTTGAATATTAAAATTTCCACATAACATTAAAATCAGTGCAAATTTATTAAGCCTGCTGGTGCTGTATTCAATTAGCTGCTTCTGCCTTAGCTGGCAACTTCCAGACATTCGCAGTAGCTGTGTTTAGACACATTTACTACGTGCTCATGACAAAAGCACGGAGCCATAGACACTTTAAAGCTCGGAGTAGATCCCCATAAAGATGAGGCTGCTCTTGAAGGTTTGCACTGGCTGGAGCTTGAATTTGAGAATTACATAGTTCTTCACAGCAATCTCATTTTTTAGGGCCCAGAGATAATCTGTTTACATTTGGGTTTTCTTTTCAGTTAATTTAGTGTTCTTGAAAGGGTCAGGAGCAAATATCTTATTTAGCCACAGGGAAATGACAGCTCGGGGAGGGGCAGCATAAATTCCCCACCTGTTCCTACTGAGGTGCTTCATTTCTTTATCTGAGAGGCATCCTGATGGGCTTGAAGGTGTAGGTCCATCCCTGTAGTCATTTTGGCCTTGGAACACCTACCTAGCCTTCGGGAAGGGTGCCTGCTAAGAGCAGCCATGGTGGCAGTACCATGATGTGGCTACTTGTGGTTGTAAGACTCGAGAATTCCTACCACCGGGGACACCAAGTAACCATTAAAGGTCAATAACCCTCACCAGTGAGGCGGGGCAGACTAAACCTACAATTAAGTTCCTCATCCAAGATATTCTAGTTTCCCAGTGGAAAGTAAATCCTTATTTATTTATCTGGGCAATTAGATGACTGAATTACATAGACTTAGAGCACATATTTTTTCAAAAATGTTAGTTTGAGTCTATGCCTTCCTAAAATCTTCCTTTCCAAAGGCAAAAGAGCTCCACTCTAGGCAAAACCACCCTCAATAAAAACCTAAAAGTGGACCTAGGCCATAATCCAGTTATTTGTGAACACAGTAGAAACCCACTGACTTCACAAAATTATCCTCATACAATTTTAGTGACATATGATGTTGACATGCAAAATTTTTGAGGTTTTGGTTCAACCATTAAACAATTAGGTGGACCAAATGAACACACTGTCTTATTCAAACTGAACTGTATTTAGACATTAATGGGGCACTGGTTGATAATAATTTAAAAGTACTATTGCAATAGGATTGCCTGTACAATTCTTGGTCAAATAATATAAACTGAGTAGGAAGGTTAGATTTCTTCTCTGTCTGGCATGGATGAAATTGCTGCCAGAACAGTGGGATTCATTCTGGTGCTTGCAATCAAAGAGCGACTCTGCTCAACTGACAGAGATTCCACGAGCAGCCATAAAGGAATTGTGTCTTTCATGGACAGATGCAAGTGGTGGTTCTCATCTACATTAACAAATAAGAACAAGGACGATTTGATCACAGGTGCATGCAGCTGTGTAGGGTCTGCGAGCTGGAATTTTAAATCCATAGAAGACCAAGGTATAAGTCCGTAAAAGTGAGAAGCTGAAGCCACACAAATTCAGATTAGAAATAAAGTGCAACCTCTTTGCCTGTGAGGATAACTAATCCCTGGAACAAAGGCTGTGGGAATTCTGAACCACTGAAAATTTCTAAGTCAAGAGTAAATGCCCTTTTTTCCCCTAAAAGATGTTCTAGGTTAAACTTACACAGAATTGTCACATCTTTGCTGGGGAAGAAGGGGGTCTGTATGCTCACAGTGGCTTCAGGGTCCGTGGCACTGTCAAAACTGAAGTCGCAAAGACTCATTTTGATTAGAATTATTTAAAATGCCATATAAAGAAAAAGTAAGAACGGAAATTCTCTATTTATTCGTTTCTCAATTAAGTATCATGGAAGTGTACACTTTTTCACAAAACATTCCACCCAAAATGAATCCAAAAAAGTGCTCCTAAATGCACCACTGGGAAATTTTGGGCAGTTCTAGTTTCAAAATCTAGCTCGAGCGCTCTGTGCTTGCTGTTCCTTTTTTTGCACAAACCTCCAGCTGAGAGCAATGCAAACGGTGATGTTACGAGAAACTCAGGACTGGATGCTCGATACATAATTTCAACTCAGGCATAAAACAATAGAGGTTGTATTTTATATGTGGCATCACTAATGTTCAACAGCTTCTTTTTGAACACTTTAAAAAATGAGTGTTCTGATTATTTTTTTTGTTGTTATTTTGTTTAATTAAGAAACAGTTTAAAAGTTGAACAAACCCTTTTATGTCTCCTCCTGAGATTTATCTTTTCATGTCCCTATGGTCTATATTTCTTTTGTTCACACCATAAATCTCGGTTCCAAGCCAGATATTTGTAATAAGTCTATAAAGAAAACAGAAAGAGGTGTGGTAAGTTTATCAGCTTGAACCACACATTTAAGTTTCTGGTGTACATAAAAATTCCACACTTAAGTCTCTTGACTCTCCCTTCCAAAACATTTCCTGCATGGTTTAAAAAGAAAAAAAGACACAGAGAGAGAAAAAGGGAGAGAAAGAGAGAGGGAGACTTTTGCACAGGAAAAACGCAAAATACAGTTCAATATTTATAAAAAAGCTAAAATAGCAGAATTTATTGGATCCTCAGCAGTGGCATGTTCAGACCAGCCCCACTGTCCTCCCATACAGGCCAGGCTGGCTGCAGGACCCGCCAACCACATTTGATTTCCAAAGCAGAAAGAAAGGAGGTAAGTAAGAAGCCGTGGCATTTCTTCCTAAGATTTATGCCTGTTCTTTATTTCTGACGAGAAATGAAGCAAGAATCCCCTTTTGTTTCTCTGGGAGCGTACAGGGGTTTTGGTACAGACCAGACTGGAGCTCCTGCAAGGTGAGACCCCTCCACGCAAGGGCTCGGCTCTGCTGGTGGGCAGCGGTGGGATAACTCCCTGTCCGTCCCACAAACAGGAATCCAAAACCCCAGGGTGGAAAACTTAGTGTTACACAGAAACCCCTTTGTTTTTCCCTCCCTGGCATCTCAAAAATCCTGTATCGTAACAGCTCAGTACTAGTCACAGAGAGACTTGAGGAAGTCACAGAGAGCTGAGTAGAGTTATTTTCATTTCCTCCTAAGTAGCCTCTTCTAATTCATCAGATCACTTTCCAAGTCTCTCTAGATGTAAGTGGAAACAAATGCCGCATGCAGATAAAAGGAAGGAGCCGAGCAGAGAAAAACACCCACTGTCATGGCATTTTTAGGTGTGACGAACACCAAAGCTGCCTCTCCAGCACAGACATCACTCCAGCATGGGTCGCTGGGAATTAAACTATGCTTTTCCTGAAGTCCTTGAACAACTTGGAAGCTGTTGATTCCATTAGGAGGTGAATTAGGCAGGACAGCGGGCTAAAACTGTCCGGATCAGGGTGAAATGAAAAACTAGACGTTAGATGTGTGTTTCCTCAGCCAGGATGGATTTTCAGAGGAGCTCATTGAGCTGGTCAGGAGTTGAATTTAAGCCAAGGGGTGACCTTGGCAGGAAATGCTGAATGCAACGGTTTCCACCAGACCCTCTGATCACTGAGCACAAGTAAGCAGAGGAGATAGATACTGTTAAAACTATTTTTTCTTTTTTTCACTCTGAAGGTGGTGAGGCACTGGCCCAGGTTGCCCAGAGAAGCTGTGGCTGCCCCATCCCTGGAGGTGTTCAAGGCCAGGCTGGACGGGGCTTTGAGCAGCCTGGTCTGGTGGGAGGTGTCCCTGCCCGGGGCAGGGGGTTGGAACTGGATGATCTTTTCTTTAAGGTCCCTTCCAACCCAAACCATTCTATGATTCTATGATTTTTGCAGAGACAGGAAAGAAGCAAGTGCCGTTGTTCCCAGGCACCAGGTCAGGCAGGGGCTGAGGGCAGGCAGAGGGACTCGGCATGAGCATTGCACAGATGGTCCCATCAAAATGCAGGAGTGACGAGCAGCAGGCTGGCCATTCAGTGGGCCTTCACAGTTCTTACATATGCTGCTCATGACAGCCAGACCTCTGACTATCGCGCTAATAAATATGAGGAAGGTCCTGAGCTTAACTCTATCCCTGTTCAGCAAAGCCACTTAAGATCGGGTTTAATCCTTTGCTGAATAGGGAGAGACTCCTGAAATAAGACCTAAGTCAGCGGCAAGATAATTGAATTTGAAGGAAAAGGGAGAGTCACTCTGGCCTGGTTAGAGCTGTGACATGCCATGGTCTGTCCTCTTGGCCAGCAGTGTTCGTGCCCCTCGCCAGGCCAGCCCACCAGGCACATCATGCAGGACACCCAGTGCTTCTGTCCCTACATCCCCGTCGATGAGGGCGGGAGCCAGGGCTGCTTACACCCTTCTGAAATGGTGTAAACAACTGGCAGAGCAGGAGACATCTTTATCACTTATTGCCCTGTGCCCTGTCTACCTTGAGCGCTGGCTCAGGCAAGCCAGCCGAGAAGGTTTAGTGACCCTAGCTTGGCTGTATTTCTTCTCCCCACTACGGGCTGCCCGTTTGGAAAGAAAAACCTAAATTGTTTGGACATCCTGGTCCAAATTGTTGTCGTTTCCACCATCTCCCCCTTTTTTCTCCCTTTAACTGCTTCGAGGTCCGGGAGTGATTTCAGTAGGAATAGTATTCCGTATGTAAAGCACAGCAGAGCTATGGGTATAGCAGAGCCAACGCGTTGCTCCATGCTCCCAGCATGAAGGGCAGAGGCACACGCAAGCAATACATCCCTATTGCTCTGACAGTCATCTTGTTGCCCTCATTCCAAGGGTTTTGAAGCCTGCTCAGGGTAAGATTTCATTAAAACAGCCCAGAAATCAGCAGTCTGGAGAGCGCAGCCTGCATCTCCTCCTAGGCAACTGTGCCAACCCCGCGTGACCTCAGCTTTGTTTTGAGTCCGGACAACAAGAATATTTATTAACCGCTGTCTCGATTGCTGAACAGCACACAATGAATCTGGCAAGCCGGTCGTGACGTTAGCCAAAGCTGCTCGTGGTATCTGAACACAAGAGCTGAGATTATTTATCGTCGGAGACCCCACACGCCTCAATCATATCTACCCGCTCATAACCGTTTATTTTTCTAGCCCTTAGTTCAGAGACCAACAGAGCAGCCTGTGTCAGTGGAAATCTGTAGGTAAGGCACTACAAGTAATTAACTTGTGGATGACCTTCTATTTGCTTTTACCATTTCCAGCCTTTTTTTTTAATTAATTATTTTGCCCAGCCCTGCACACAGAGGCGAATGAAGCGGGTACTGGCATGCTTGCCCAGCTCTATCACAAAAACCCTTCTGGCTTCTCACATGTCTATCGACCCAAGAAGACTATTTCCACCAGGAGAATCCGCAGCATATTTTTAAAAATGCTTTAAAACCAGGATCAACCCCCAGCTCCCCTGGTTCGGCTGCTGCCGTTTTAAGAGATTTTTAAGAGATTTGCTTCTTAATTCTGGAGCTAATCCTGCGCCGTCACGTAGATGACAGATCTGGTAGGTAAGGAAAGCTCAGCCCCCCTACCTAAAAATCACCAGATATTTCTCACTGATCAGCTTCATGTGAACATGCTCGTGGCACACGGCGCTCTTCAGGCACTCTTTCTGTCTTGGCTGTAGTCCATATTTATCACAATTCTTCAGGGGGTTGTAGTGTTACACCTCTAATAAATATTTATTAAGAAAATTACTAATATAAACACATTCCTGATAAATATTTACTAGAGATTTTCTGTCAGGAAGCACACCAGGGGCAAAAAAAAAAAAAAAAAATCCTTTAAAAATCTGTTACTACAAAAAAATCAATTAGAAAAGCAAGCCAAGATAAAAATTAATCAAGCAGCTGGCAAAAAGGAGTATACAAATTAAGCATACACCAGTAAGGGAAGAAGAACACAGCAAAGTAAGGGTTTGCCAGAATAAAACAAGATGTGTGAGGTAAAGTGGAGCTGACTGTTCTCGCCCCCGGTTTCGTTCAGAACTAGACTGGGATTTGTAAGCACAAGCTACAGATAAAATTTATTTCCTTCGAATGAAAATCACATTCTCTTGCAGAGGGACACCTTCATTTGGAAATACTGCAAAACCACCACTCGTCCGTCTCATTTCCAACCCACACCTCAGACTGAAAGCTTGAGCTCAGATGCATTTGGGACCAAGTCTTGCAAAGGTCACTCAACAGTTTGAAGCACAAACCATATACAATTAGCACAGACCTTACACACTATCTGTGCTATCACCTTTTTGCCCCTTATAACAATGTGTGAATACTTGCATTTTTAAGAAAACAAAGATGTTAAATTATCTTTCTGATATTGCACTGAGTTAATCAAGAAGAGTTAATTTGCCATAATGATATTTATACAATAAGGACAAATTGAAAAAAAATTGAATATTCATAAACAGCTTTCATTCCCCTGTGACATGTTTAAGTTTAGCAACACAAATGATTTTCTACAGATGTTTTTACAGCTGTTAACTGTACTTAGTAGTTGAAAACTTGAATTTCTTTCTAGTCACAGGTCACAGACAGTAAGGGTTCATTGAGCCGCTGTATCTTTCCCAAGGCAGGATGACCAGTAAGTATGAGCAGATACATAAATGAAGCCTAAGTCTTCATGTTATGGCACAACTCAGCAAAACACAGGCAACATGGAATAAAATACTCTTCTGCTTTCCAGCCAGGGCAATAGCCTGGCATTTTCAAACCTAGCGTTTGCCTTGATGATGCAGGCAGTATCATCTCTGGAACACAGGCCTCCCGTACCAAGGGAGAGGTACCCACTCTGGATGATGCTCATTTGAGAAGGTGCTTCTGCTACTCAGAAATAGCATTCCCATATTCCCACAATAAATGTGGGTGATGGTCTGCAAATGTCCTGGCACAGGATTTCATATATAGACTGGGCATCTAAAACAAACTCAGCTGCTGTTACAATTCTCTATGTTTACAACATTGCAATACGAAATGGGGAGTCTCTTCTTTCCAAATGGGGCCATATGGATATTTGAGATGTAACTAAATCCACGGCCACATCTTGAACCTGCCTCTATCTGGGAACACCAAAGCATAAGGACTTTTTTATTTTTTCCTTTTTTCTCCATGGCAGATGAAATCTCAGAGTTAGAACACACGTTCTGCATAATAAAGAGCAAATTCATAGTCAAGATTATTCTACAACACATTTTAGGGAAAAAAAAAGTAGTTTTCAGTCCTTGCTGCTGTGAATGACTCACACAAAGAGTAGAAGAGCAACTGCTTGAACTGTGCTCTCCATGAACTCTACAACTATATGCAGGCTCTTTTTGACAGCCACTACAGAGTTTCTAATGCATCTTACAGCTTGACTGCTCTGGAGTTTGGCCACACGTAAGCCATGCTTTCAGGCTGGCCCTCTGAATGAAAAGCAACCTCCAAATGGAAAGAAGCCACAGAGTGGTCCACAAGATGTGGTTGTAGACAAAGTCTTTCCTTTCAGATAGTTTTGAAGCAACTTTCATCCTCATGGGACAACTTCTGTAGCCCCAGAGAAGAGCAGCTATGTCCCAAACTCCCTCCTGTTTCCTAGATGATTCTTATGAAACAGGGACCAGCATTAAAATGCTTTCTGTCCAGACCCAGAGGGCAAAGGGCCGCTAATGCCATCCATTTCCATGGAGTGCATAAAGCAGCATACAAATGGTCTTTGTTTCCTTGAGGAAATTTTGACCCTTCCCAATTGTGAGTTATAAATGTTGCTATTACCTTTCTCATTGTCTGCCAAGTTCACTTAGAGCTTTCCACCTTGAGTTGACAGCCCCGTTAAAACTACCTGCCCTCCATGGCTTTCATCAGCATTGGTCTTTCTCCTCTGGCAGGCAGTCGGTGCCCCTGAACTCTCAGCTCTTGTATTTGAGTCTGAAAGTTTCAACAGGAATCTCAGGGAAAAACCTTTACTTTTGAACCCATACCTCAGTGCAGTCTCTAGTCCATGAAAGTCATTTTCTGAGCAAACAGATTCTGGCATATTCCTAAAAGAACATAAAACAATATACAGAAGACTGAAACAGATGAGTGTGTCTTCCATAAATCCTTTGAGGATTTTTGGTACAGAGTCAGACAATTATTTGCTACTATTAAGGGTCTGAATTCTGCTCCTGCCAAGCCCTGGGGCTGTATCATGGACCAGTGCCCTTTGACAAAGAAAGTATTAATGATGCACCCCCGGGAATTTTAAGTCATCTTCTCTGCTTTCATTTTAACCATAACTTAACTATAATCGTAACTAAAGGGGTATTTATTTCTCATTAAGCTATTCTGCAAATCAAAATGATTCAAGTGATAATTAAGAGCTTTAGGTAGTTTTCTCCTTTACAAACTTCCTTAGATAATGATAGGGTTTTTTTAAATCCAAATGCAGGTTCATATAGCAAACAACAACTTGCCCAGACTTGGCCTTCACAGCACACGACCAGCCCGTGATCAGCACCATATCATACAAACTGTAATAAAGCTGCTTTTATCCCCTGAGCGAAACTCCAAACTGCCTCAGATTCCAAGTCAAATATATATATAAATATATATATATTTATATATACACACTTGCTAGCTGTAATCAGTGAAAACTCATCAAATAATATAGCTGAATAGTGAATAAATCATGCGTGTTAATATCATGGCTCTAAGAGATGTAGAAGTCACACCTTGAAGTCCACGGACTCGTGTGTATGAATCATGCATTAAGAGCTATGGAAACATAACAGTGTTGATCCCAGGAGCACCAATCCTGCACGGGAGCTCTCCTCTTATCAGAGAGTAATTCCTGCTTTCCGTCAGCTAGTGGAAACACTCACATTTTCTAATTTGAAAGCCAAGGGCACGTAGTGATCCTTGAATGGTGGGAAGTGCATTTCAGTGCAAGTTTCTCACATCTCTAAGGGCTCTTTTTTTGTGCTCTGTGATTTATGTCTTCTTGGCCCCAGTATCTCGGTACTGTCTTCCAATGATTAAAACCAGTAGTGCACAGGCTAGTATTTTAGCCTTCAAAATGTAGCAATCTGTTGGCTTTCTTGGTTTATTTTCCCACAAATCACAGACGTGTGTGACTTTATTCCATTATGCTAATTAGCCAAATCAAGGAATGCATTACTAATTAAAGTTCCTAGACCCACTGGCACCAACCAACTTAATTAACATAGAGTATCACGTCCCATAACTGAGCATCTAGATTTTAGGCTCCTCACCCATATTGGCTTTAAGCCTGTTCATAAAGTCCGAAGGACAGTGGCCTCGATTTGTACTTTTAAGGTTGCCCTTATCCTAAATTCACATCAAATCCTGTCTCACAGAGATTACCAAGACACCCACCTGCAGTTATTTTACTCACAAAGCTTCCTGGGCTTGGTTAGCAAATTAAAATCTTCCTTGGAAAAAAAATCTGAACAAATCAACCAGCAAAAAGTATCTGAGTAACTGAGTAACTGTTCTTCCTTATAAATTAAAAAAAAAGAAACCAAAATCACCACATAAAATCAGTGAGTAAGTCTATCAAGTCCAGACTTGCTGTGACATCTGCTCTGGGCTGGCCGGTAAGCGATGCTGATTTTCGCCCCTCGCGCAGATAAATTCCTTTGGATAATATGATGGTCTGAGTTGGAAATCTCCGAAGCAGACCTTTGTTTTCCCACCCCTTCAGGCATTTCATGAAGTGCTATCAGACATTACGGTCCACAGTGGCCTCCACAAGTCTAGCTTTGTGTTACATTAATTTGAGCTCTCATCTGTTCACTCCAGCATTTTCTATACGGTTCAGTCAAGCCTTGACCCTCCTTCCCACTCTTTGCACACCATCTCTCTCTCCATTCTCCTTGGTGAATATGTTTTGTGATGTCCCACAGCAGCCTATAAACTGTCCCACCATGTCTCCTTAACAGGCAGGAAGCACAAAGCAGTTACATTCCCAGATAACTCTCCTGTATGGCCCAGGCCTTTGTGGAAAAGTGCTTTTTTTAACCAAGGTGAAAGCTATTTCGCATAACACTCATCAAACCAACTCTAGATCCAGGAGGATAAATAATTTATACCCATTTTTATTCTGGATCCTTTAAGATTTTCTTTCCATCAGGAGGATCTTCACCAGGAAGGACAATTCAGCACTCAGGAGACACCCGACTCCATCAGTTATACTAGGAAGCCACCTAACCAGTTTCAGCTAGTTAATTTTTAGATGGGTAAAGTTAGGTAAGCTGAACTCCACCTATTAAGATGGAATAAGTGTCATGCAGCTGAGAACATATATTTGCCACAAAAAGCTAACATGCAACCACAAATGTTTGCAATTGTCAAATTACAAAGCCTAAAAATGCTCTCGGTATTTTGACTGTCACAAATCCCTAAAACCAGGAGGGACTGCGAGGTGAGAGCCCCGCAGTGCTGCTGGTGGAAGGATGCTTGGAGGATGCTCGGAGGATGCCGGAAGGTTGCTGGAAGGATGCTGGAAGGATGCTCAGAGAATGCTGGAAGGATGTTGCAAGTACGCTCAAAGGATGCTCGAAGTAAGCTGGAAGGATGCTCGAGGAATGCTCGGAGGATTACAGAATCACAGAATGGCAGGGGTTGGAAGGCGCCTCTGGAGATCATCTAGTCCAACCCTGCCAAAGCAGGGTCACCTTAGAGCAGGTTGCACAGGAACGCGTCCAGGCGGGTTTTGAATATCTACACAGAAAGAGACTCCACAGCCTCTCTGGGCAGCCTGTTCCAGTGCTCTGCCACCCTCAAAGTAAAGAAGTTCCTCCTCATGTTGAGATGGAACTTCCTATACTCAAGTTTGTGCCCATTACCTCTTGTCCTGTTGCCGGGCACCACTGAAAAGAGCCTGGCCCCATCCTCCTGACACCCACCCTTTAAGTATTTATAAGCATTGATAAGATCCCCCCTCAATCGTCTTTTTTTCCAGACTAAAAAGACCCAAATCCCTCAGCCTTTCTTCATAGGACAGGTGTTCCAGTCCCCTAATCATCTTTGTAGCCCTTTGTTGTACCCTCTCCAGAAGTTCCCTGTCCTTCTTGAACCGGGGAGCCCAGAACTGGTCACAAGTACTCCAGATGATGCTGCAAGGTTGCTGGAAAGATGCTGGAAGGATGCTTGAAGGATGCTGGAAGGTTGCTGGAAGGATGCTGGAAGGATGTTTAAGGGATGTTGGAAGGTTGCTGGAAGGATGCTTGAAGGATGTTCGGAGGACACTGGAAGGATGCTTGGGGACCTCCTGTTATCTCCCGGGCAGCAGGAGCCAGAGCCCAGCCAAGCGCAGGCGGACTTCGGGAGAACCGCAGGGTGCTGGTGCCACCTAGAGGGAACCATTCGTCTAAAAAGTGGGAAAATCATTACCGCACACGGGTGATATGATGTGTCACATATGTCCGGCAGCGAGGAAAAAAATCCTAGAGAGAAGAGCTTTTACTGCTGTGCAAAAAAATATGCACAATTATGAGATGTGGCAGTGTACAACTTACATCTTCTCCTCAACAGAACTTGCAAATATAAATATCGAAGGTATATTTCAGAGAACCAGCTACCAATTCCTCTCTCCTTTAAACCATTTCCCAGCCTTACAGCTCTATTCCTTCCCTTCTTCCTCCAATTATCTAAGCTCTGATGAAATAGCCGGCAAATGGACCACAACTGGAGGTCGGATGCCGCTTCCCTGTGCTGCTGTAGCACCGGCCGAGGCTGGAGCCAGCTGGCAGCTGGGATGCCTTGGGAAGCACGGACTGTGTGGCCAAGAAAAGCCTCAGGGATGCAACTTCACAGCCTTCTGCTCATTGCCAGCTTTGATGAGTGACCCACCTGAAGCCTAGCGTCTGCCTGTCTAACTGAAAACTGCTCTGTGATATAGCGGGAAAAGGACCAACATCCACAAGCAAAGGTAGGACTGGTACATAAATATAAGTCACCATCTTTCTTCCACCATTAAATCTGTCACTTGCAACCTACAGTTCACCATGTTAACTACAGCGGTGATGACGGTATCTCACGGGGACACTGTGGGACTTGGTGTGGAGTTGCTGATGGGTGGACTCTGCAGCTCTTTCATTGTAGACTGAAGTAATTTTTGAGCAAGTGTTCACCAAAACAGTGCTTTTCTCACCTTTAAGCTGCTGCACAAGGTCCCTGCCATGGGCTAGTCTGTGGGCATGGCATTCACGCTGTGGCTTTTACTTGCCCCACAGGAAACCCCAGGTGGCAGCAGTGCTGGAGCCAAGGAACACGACAGATACTAAAAAGGATCTTCACTGTCTGTTACAGCTGTCCTTCTCCTCAGACACTCATTTCTCTCCCTTCCCACCTATATATCCTGGTAGAGTGCAGAGCAAGGCCTGGCTTGTGCCGACTAAATCCCTCTTTCCCTGGCTTTGACAGTAACGTTGCAGTCAATGCAATGCAGATAGTGACACAGGGAGCCAAGAAGAAATAAAGCCTCAATCCTACCGTGCACTACGGAGCCCTGCATAGAGCCTTTCTGCTCTCTGTTCCTTAAATAAAGGTTAATTGACGGAAGAGTATTTTCTATCAAGCATTTGCTAGTTCACTGACCTCCGTGACAGCTGTACCTCCATGGCTCTGAGTTAGTTAAATTTAGGAGACGGCTGAAGTGCCAAGAAGTTGGGTACCTGTCACCCCAAAGGGGGACACGGCACGATGCACTGCGTGTCCCTGGGTGTGTGTGACTGTCCCCCTGGGGTCCTGCTGTCGTTCATCAGCTCCATCCCCCAGCAGCACGCAGGTAGGCCCTTTGGCCACCACTGACTCATGGGCACTGTAACTGCCACACTTCTTATCCTTCACTTTACAAACACCCTCAAAGCCCAAACTGCCACAAAAATGCAACTTGGGTGCAGTGGAAGCCAAGGACGTGCTCAGTATGCTGCAGGGCAATGCCATACACCCAGCCAGGAGTCTTCAGACCATGATCTCAAGAAAATAGCATCCACACTGGCCACCAGAATTGCCAAGCAAAGCTATTTGAAGTTTTAAAAGTTTAATGTTCAGACCCTCTTTATGGGCCAGACTATTTCCACCAGGAGAATCTGCAGTGTATTTTTAAAAGTGCTTTAAAACCACTATCAACCCCCAACTCCTCTGGCTTGGCTCCTGCTGTTTTAAGGGATTTGCCTCTTAATTCTGTGCCCCTGGCTCCGGAGCTAATCCTGCACCGTCATGCAGATGACAGAGCTGGTAGGTAAGGAAAGCTCAGCTCTCCTACCTAAAAATCACCAGATATTTCTCACTGATTGAGCTCCAACAATGGTTTCCCAAAGGAATGTTATTGATGTTATGAATGCTTCAGCTGAGCATGTGCTGCTTGGCGGGATTGTGACGCTTGATGTGATAGAGAGCAGCCCTGCGGAAAAGGACTTGGGGGTACTCGTGGATGAAAAGCTGGACATGAGCCAACAATGTGTGCTTGCAGCCCAGAAGGCCAATCGCATCCTGGGCTGCATCAAAAGAACCGTGGCCAGCAGATCCAGAGAGGTGATTCTCCCCCTCTACTCTGCTCTTGTGAGACCCCACCTGGAGTACTGTGTCCAGCTCTGGAGCCCTCAGCACAAGGACATGGACCTGTTGGAGTGGGTCCAGAGGAGGCCACAAAGATGATCCAAGGGCTGGAGCACCTCTGCTATGAAGACAGGCTGAGAGAGTTGGGGTTGTTCAGCCTGGAGAAGAGAAGGCTCCCAGGAGACCTTATAGCGGCCTTCCAGTACCTGAAGGGGGCCTACAAGAAAGCTCGGGAGGGGCTGTTTGCAAGGGCATGTAGCGATAGGACGAGGGGTAATGGTTTTAAACTAGAGCAGGGCAGGTTTAGATTAGACATTAGGAAGAAGTTCTTTACAGTGAGGGTGGTGAGACATTGGCACAGGTTGCCCAGAGAGGTGGTAGATGCCCCATCCCTGGAGGTGTTCAAGGCCAGGCTTGATGAGGCTCTGAGCAACCTGATCTAGTTGAAGATGTCCCTGCTTACTGCAGGGGGGTTGGACTAGATGGCCTTTAAAGGTCCC
Organism: Dromas ardeola; assembly: GCA_013398915.1. Lineage (NCBI taxonomy): Eukaryota > Metazoa > Chordata > Aves > Charadriiformes > Dromadidae > Dromas > Dromas ardeola. The sequence goes on along the minus strand of VYZM01004706.1, from coordinate 1,352 downwards.
TGCCAACCCAACACATTCTATGATTCGCTTTTGCTTTATTGTCTTAATCTACTGATTTCGTGATGGTTTAAAGTAGCACTAAAGACTAATCAAATTAGGTTGTTCTGTATTTAAAGACTTGGAAATACAGTCCAACTATTTTTTTCCAGAGAATCCTGACTTAAAATCTTCTTTTACTCTACAGATAATGAGTACTAGCATAATTATGCCCACACTAAACATCATTACTTTCCTCATAAGCATTATGAAAAGTTTGAAATATCTTTCAGTATCTCCTCCGAGTCATATAGTTGACTCAGTGATACTTGGTCAGATAACCTGAGAACCCACCAAGTCACACTCAGGTCTCTTACGAGGGAAGGCTTGGCCCGCATCCCCATGCGCATGCAGGGATCCCAGGGAATTGTCTCCCTTTGGTGCCAAGCTGGTTGGCTTCTTGGTTTCTCATGGCACAAGGAAGGCAACGAAAGCCTTTCCTTTCTTGTCACAGAACCACAGAATGGTTTGGGTTGGAAGGGACCTTAAATCTCACCTAGTCCCAACCCCCTGCCATGGGCAGGGACACCTCCCACTAGGTCAGGTTGCTCAGAGCCCCATCCAGCCTGGCCTTGAACACCTCCAGGGAGGAGGCAGCCACGGCTTCTCTGGGCAACCTCTTCCAGTGTCTCACCACTCTCACAGTAAAGAATTTCTTCCTGATATCTAATCTAAATCTACCCTCTTCCAGTTTGAAGCCATTACCCCTCGTCCTATCGCTACGTGCCCTTGTAAAAAGTTCCTCTCCATCTTTCATATAGGCCCCTTCAGGTACTGGAAGGGGCGATAAGGTCTCCCCGGAGCCTTCTCTTCTCCAGGCTGAACAACCCCAACTCTCTCAGCCTGTCCTCACAGCAGAGGTGCTCCAGCCTCGGATCATCTTCATGGCCCTCCTCTGGACCCGCTCCAACAGGTCCATGTCCTTCTTGTGCTGAGGGCCCCAGAGCTGGATGCAGCACTCCAGGTGGGGTCTCACCAGGAGCGGGGTGCTTCCGTGGCTACCGGGGGTGGCCACGGCCTGACCAGCGGCTTTGCCTCACCCCGGCGCCGTTAAACGGGCGGCACCTCCCCTACGGCCGCGGAACCGGGCGGGAAAGCGGCCATGGAGCCAGCGATGCACTCGGTAACGGCATAAAAACACATTCCCCCCCCTCCATCCACCTCCACATCGACCACGGCTCCTGCATCCCCCGGTGCCGGGGTCCCCCAGGGCGGGCAGAGGAAGGGGAAGCGCCGGCGCCGAGCCGCGGTGGGCGGAGCGGGGCGGGCCTGCGCCGGGGCCGCGGCCATGCCGGCGGTGCTGGCCGCCGCCTGGG